>JAVTVY010025496.1:0-10838 GCA_036873755.1 Hanleya hanleyi
AAAAGTTTTGCTTTTGTCTTGCTCAAAGTTGGCCAGATGAAATCTAAATTGTCATTAACAAATCGGTCGCCAATATTTATGCCATTTTGTGTGATTAATTGAACTGGGAATATCTTCCAACCAGTGCCAATTGAAAGAAAATGTACATCTCGAAATTTGGAACAATGATGTACATATGACTGATATTATATTTACCCCTCCACAAGACTAGGCTTTGAGGGTATTGTCATCCTCTTCGTCCGTTTGTCCATCTGCACAGCCTGTCCGTACATCTATCCATCACCTTTCTGCTTGTACACCAAACCTGCATGTCATGGATCAGAAGCCTGTTGAATATCAGTAACATTCGCCTATTTTCCACGGATCGTCCAGATCAGTGATGTTGCATGTGTCTCACAAATCAGACTGTCGACTAAATTTACTCCGAGACGCACACATGCTATTCGACACCCATTAGACAGTATTTTTGTAAAAATATTTTTTAAAACTTCTCACTGAAAGTATTTCATCAAAGAAAAACCACATGTGATTTTGGACCGTATTTTAACCTTATTCTAACCTTGTTACAAACTAGAGGCGAGACTAAAGAAATTATTATTGGTTAGGATTTCTTTCCCACAAAAAAAAACAACTCTAGATTGTAACGTCAGTAACCCAGCTATGATCTTGAGCTATGGGCTACAAAAGGCTGTTTCATATTGACCTTTTTTTGCCAAGTTCACTAGAGCGCATTGTTAAGAGAATTCAGTGCTGAAATCAATGTGCGCTTTCAGATTGTGCTGCCAGGGAATTGCTAGCCACTTGTTTCCATTACCTTACCATAAGATTTGTTTCACCCGCATCTTATTGACCCCAAAGTTTCTACAAGTAACCATGTCTTTTCAGGTCCCCATGCTGCGACACCCGGGCAGCTGATCTCCAATGGAATGCCCCGTCCCATGGCAAGAGGTGGGAGGGGCATGCCTTACAGCCCCTATGGTAGCCCAGCCGGTCATAGCCCATATGGCAGCCCAGTGGGTCCGCCTAGGTAATTAACTGAATATACTCCTGTTTTAATGGTTGAAGGTACATGTATTTGGAGGTAAACTGTGGACATATATTCAGTATCATGCTGTATATCTTTGAGTTGTTTCTTTGCCTTAATATTGTTTTAAACATTCCACAGACCTGGAGTTTTGAACCGTAAGATCGCTCTCACTTCATACCACACACGTAAACCATTTTCTCAGTGAGCGATTGATAGCATGCCTTTGTTCTGGCCATTTAATCTCTTTTCCCATCGAAGCCAGAAGCTAGAAAGTAATTTTATTCAGCTTATAAACCATCTTCTCTAGCCAAGTCGACGTACATCACGTTGCTCTGTACATTGCCTTGGCATACTTCTCTAGTAAAGTTGAAACGTGAATCCTCATCGATGAGTGGAATGCAGAGACGGCTTGCTGCATCCAATCAGAATGCGCGTTACGTACGGGTAGCAGTTGATTACCTGTATGGAGGTCCCCACTAATAACGAGCTGTGTCGAATGTGTGGGGGAATTCTGCCGAAACAAAAAACAGGAGAAGCATTTTCACGGCCACTTTCGGTGTTCTGATCAGTTGAATCAGCTTTTGGGACGAGCTGCACGGTCGAACGATAACGAATCGCCTTACGAGTGTGGTCGACTTGAAATTGAAGGGGAACAACTCCTGGAGGCAAAAAGTCGCTCATCGTTAAAACTTCCGCTAGGTGGCGCAGAGCAGTACTCCTCTGCCACCAGCCAAGAATGTCAAGGCAGCGTAGAGAGCTTTGCGATGTAGTTGACTTGGCTGGTGAAGATGCTTATAAACTGAACATAAGCTATTGTCAGTGCGATGCATAAAATTTTTGACAAATCTTCGTTAATTCGCCATGGCTGTCATGTACAGTACATCAACATCACAAAGTAATAATGATAAGTTACGTTTTCTGACCTATCCCAGAATCCCTGTGCCCATGCCACTCAGTGATCCATCTCACCTGATGAGGAACAGAGGAATGCACCCTAACATGCCCAGTAAACAGTTCTTCCCCAGTCAGTACAGGTGAGTAACTCCTGAACTAGTGCAGTAGCGTGACCTCGATTTAGTATAAGATTTATGCTGCTTGATTTTTCATGATTCAAAGAATCACAAAAACAATGTCGAAAACTGACCAGAAAATTACATTCACTCACCCCAATCCAAATGAGTCTCAGAAATGTGGATCAGATTCTAACCTGATCAGATTATGCCCATGGGAATAAATTTTGAATCTCTTCTAGGCCAACAGTGTACAACATTCATGCATCCACACGCTCACTCCCCACCTGGATCCACTGGTGAAATTTTACACGGTAAAAATCTGTGCTCATTTCTGAGACTCGTACATTTGTGTCCACATCAAACATGACCTGACTGGTTTGTTGACAGATTTTGATTCATTTTGTCATCTGCCGCATTTTAAGTGGAACTAAGTGTTTCTGACTAGTAATATTGGTGACTTTTCAGCTCTGAGAGACCATAGGTTACGATAGTGGGGATTGGGGCGAGTGAATGTAATTTTCTGGTCAGTTTTCGACTTCGTTTTGAATCATGAAAAATTTTGCAGCACGACTCTGATACTGATATTAAAATCAGAGTCCTGTTACTTGTATACTCCAGGATAGTGTTGTGTAAGTGGGTTCAGGGGGTTTTTTAGACAGTTTCTCATCGTGGTATTCCCGATGAAAACGAATTTGAATTGAGTTTTTGCGTTTTTTTCAAAATTGAGTTTTGAGCTAGAAATTCAGTTTTCTGAGTTTTCGGGAAGTGCGCGCCGTAGGCGCGGGAAAAAATTGAGTTTTTTTCATAAAAGATTGAGTTTATGTAAGCAGGGTTCGAAACGGCTCACCAAGAACTCCTTAAAACTCCTAAAATTTAATTCTAGTGTTGGAAAGTCCTGGAATGTCCTAAAAAATAAAGTGATAGTCCTGGAAACTCCTTAATTTTAATCAAATCACACGAATCGAGCGTTTTTGCCTGGTCAAATGTTATGATATACGTTGAAACTCCGTAAACTGTAATCAAATCAATCGAAACTATCATTGTTCATGTTGGGTGACCGGTCATCGAACATTCATTGTCGTGACAGGTGCGCGACTTGCCGTAAAGGGAAACTGAATAAAGGGAGACTACTCACTGAGTTCGTTTGCGACATCAATGGTTAAGAGTTGTACTCGCCGTAAAGTGGTCTTCAATCACTTTAGCTAGAATTCCCGCTCAGAATTTGTTTACCGTCAATGTTGACACGCTTCGGTGAACTTTTGAACCTTGACTATGCCCCCTGGAAAATGTGTCTTCAACGAGCGCTGGCTCAGTCAACCAAATTACACCGCCTGGTTGGAACGGGGTGCAGATAAGTCCAACGCGAGGTGTAAAGTTTGTCAAAAAACGTTTGATATTTCCAATATGGGGGAGCCTGCCATTCGTAGTCACGCCAAGGATGTTAAACACAAACAGTTACTTGAACAGAGAAAATCAGCAACTGGATTTCACCATTCGAGATTTCTTTATTAACGAAGGACATCGGACATGGACATATGACTCTGTTAAAGTGTTTTATAAAGGAACATGATCTTACGTAGTAGTTTCAAAACCATGCTTGAATAACCCGTGAAAAAGTCCTGGAAACTCCTGGAATTGCAATAAAATTATACCTGGAAATTTGAAATTATTGACCTGGAAAACTCCTGGAAAACTCCTGGAATTTTGTTTTAGTGTAAGTGTATGAACCCTGTGTAAGACCGGGGCGAACGAAAATGCCCCGATCACGGGAAAGTTTGATCGCGACCGAAAGTTTAGAATGTACAAGGTTGTTGTTGTTGTTGTTCGTGTCACCTCCGTCTCTATGCCAATGAAAGTCCGTGAGAGCCCACTCTTCATGTCATCTCTGCCACTTCCCGGGTTTCCATATGTTTGTTTTAGCTGCGGACACCGCGTCTCGTCAATGGGATATCCAGTGAAAATGAAACACACTCCGGAAGCTATTGCAGAGATTATTTTTCTGTTCGTTGACTGTCGTAACATTTTTTTTTAACAGAGTTGTCTCCCATCATATGACAACATTCGCTGTCGAGTACCGCCAGATATCTCTGGCAATGAACTGCTAGTTTTTCGATGAAGGGTTCCCGACAATGATTTCAGCACCATTTTTTTTTATCTCAACACGTGGTTCCGCTTTACCAAAGTAAGCGAGAAAATCTCAACACGAACACAAATGAAACATATTTGTCGTTCGCTGAAAAATTTTCAACTTCTTTGATCTGTTGGAACTCTATTTGAACCCGTATAATACCTGCCTCACGTCGACGCGAAGTGCCTGTGTTTTGTGGTGGAAAACCGGCAACATTCAACCTCTGCCCTTGTTACGGTAAATTGAGAATTTATCGTTTAAGACTTCCAAACTAACGAATAAATTATTGTAATACACGAATGCTTGGGAGGAATTTGTTAAAATCGTTCATCATGCTTTATTTAAGTTGTTGTTTTCTCAATTAGTTACATAATTTGGTTTTTACCTTTCTCCACCAAGCACGACAGTTTCAATAATTTCGCCAATTTAATACAAGAATCGGTTTTTTTCAAGATAAAAATTCATGATCTATTTGGGTTTGAAATTGATCTGTGGGGCCATCATCTATTTCCAACCTCAACTTTGTTTGGCCCAGATTTCGTAAATTCCAGAGAGCAGCTGCCTATGCAGGTTTCACCAATCTTTCAAAATTTTGTGAAATTTTGATTCAGATAATTAGGACATCCGAATAGCTAAACGATGACAAGATTAGTCCAAAAACTTGCGGAGTTGGGTGTCAGTTTCATCTAATTCAACCTACAACCAAATTGATTGCATAAGTGTCATTCCAGTGCAAAACTACATTGATGCCATTAGGCCTTTTTTTTTTTATTAATTGGTTTACGGATTTTTCTGGCAAAAATGTCAAGACGGAGGATGGAAAAAAAATAAAAATAAAATCAAGCCTCCACACTTTATTTATTTTTACTTTCTGACAAACTTTTTAGACAGGAGAGGGCGGTAAAAAAAAAAAAATGATATGTCAAATCCAGGTAATAGCCAGTGTAATAATTACAAGACATTTACCAAAAGATCAATGACGGACGTTTCCTTCAACCAAGCGACAATATCAGTGGCTTTGCGTGAAACCAACACTTCACAATAGGGGTGTTGACAGGACAAGTCATGTTTCCTGCTGTTATTTTGGACAGACTGAGGCCGGCAGATATGTCGTTGCCACTGATCTCCTTCAAGACCAAGTCCCCCACCGTCCCAGCAGTTACTGGACCGACAAAGCCCTTGAAAAGGACGGTCGCGTCCTGTCTAAGAGTCAGTGAAAACCACCGCGAGGCCGAACCCGCCATCTTGGCTTCAAACACTGCGCCATTAAAATGATGTCATGTCTGGTCCCCGAACTACAGCCGAAGGTAACATGGAAGTCGGAAACCACCACCACTGTAACCAAGGGAAGTAACCAGCCTCCAAGACCAAGATGTCTGCAGAGTGTTGAACTCGTGCGAACTCGAGCGTGAAGAATTTATATAAGATATTTTACGCACAGCAAGTATTAAAATGAGACCAATATTGCGAATTTTATGTTTTTACCCCTCGGCCAAATTTGGCCGAAGGGTATTGTCGTCGTCATGTACGTCTGTCCGTCTGTCCGTCCGTCTGTCTGTCCGTCCGTCCGTCCGTCTGTCCGTCTGTCCGTCACACCTTTCTCGTTACCAAGATATCTTCAGAACGACTTACCCTAGGCACACCAAACTTGCAGTGCACATCCGTATGCTTGTGACCCAGAACCCTATTGAATCTGGACCTGATTGGTTAGAAACTTTGGCGGCCATCTTTAATTTATGCGAAACCATCACAGCTTTCTTGTTACCAAGATATCTTTAGAACGACTTACCCTAGGCACCCCAAACTTGCACTGCACATCCATATGCTCATGACCCAGAACCCTATTGAATCTGGACCTGATTGGTTGGAGACTTTGGCGGCCATATTTAATTTATGCGAAATCATTAATCTTGTGTATCTTAGGTACCATTTCTCTGTTCAGTGTGAAACTTGGTATAGATCATCGATGCATCAAGAAACTTCAAAGGAATGACCAAACCAGTTTCTCTGATTCGGTGAAAACCTTGGCGGCCATCTTTAATTTATGCAAAATCTTCAATGAAATATATCTCTGATACCATTCAAGTGTTCTATACGAAACTTGGTATACAGCATCGATGTATCAAGAGATCTGCAATGTATAGCCACATCAGTTCCTCTGAGTGGCGGGAAGGATGGGCGGCCATCTTTAATTTATGCAAAATCATTAATGATCTCTATCTCTGATACTGTTCGAGTGCTCGATGTAAAATTTGGTATATATCATCGAAGCATCAATAGACTTACGATAAATGACAGTTCTGGCATTTCTGATTGGGCGGAACCTTGGCGGCCATCTTTAATTTATGCAAAATCTTCAATGATATATATCTTTGATACCATTTCAGTGTTCTATATGAAACTTGGTATCCAGCATCGATGTATCAAGAGACTTGCAATGAATAACCACATCGGTTCCTCTGAGTGGCGGGAAGGATGGGCGGCCATCTTTAATTTATGCGAAATCATTAATGATCTATATCTCTGATACGGTTCAAGTGCTCAATGTAAAATTTGGTATACATCATCGATGTATCAATAGACAATTCTGGTTTTTCTGCTTGGGCGGAAACCTTGGTGGCCATCTTTAATTTATGCAAAATCTTTAATGATGTTTATCTTTGATACCATTTCAGTGTTCTATATGAAACTTGGTATACAGAATCTATGTATCAAGAGACTTGCAATGAATAACCACATCAGTTTCTCTGAGTGGTGGGAAGGATGGGCGGCCATCTTTAATTTATGCGAAATCATTAGGGATCTCTATCTCAGATAATTTTCAAATGTTCGATGTAAAATTTGGTATACATTGTCGATGCATCAACAGACTTATGTAATGAATACCGGTTTCTCTGATTGGACGGAAACATTTGAGGCCATTTCTAATGGCAAAATTTTTCATAATCTGTATATTTGTTACTTGACTGCTTGGTGTTCCTGAAGTCTTGTTTTAAATTGAATACATTATGAATGGCTGGCGCCCAGAGCCGAGGGGTTTTCTGATGCGCAGCTTCGTATTATTCTTCCGACAGAGAGGTCAGCAAATGTGACACATCGGCGGATAAGACAGAAATAAAAAAAAAATCGAAAATCCAATTTTTATTTTTATTTCACTTTTGGCAAAATGAAGGTCGGCGGATCCGTAAACCAATCAATAAAAAAAAACAGGCCTTAGTGGCATCCAATTGGAAAATTTAAGAAAAACAAACCAAGAATGACATGCCAAGCTTTGACACAACTTTTTTACATTCTATGATTAAAGCAAAATAAAAATTGAGTTTTATAATTTTTTTGATGAAAAGGGCAAAAAAATTGAGTTTCATCATTTTTTAGATGAAAAACCCCAAAAATTGAGTTTAGTGACATTAATATGCGCAAAAAAATTGAGTTTTACAATATTCGAAATTGAGTAGATGAAAAAATTTTGTCTAAAAAAACCCCTGGGGCTTCACTGGAACAAATGGATGGGGTTGTAATCACGGGGGTCCCTCTTAGCTGGTCCCAGCTGATTAAAACAAGAGGCAGCTATGGTAATCCCTCTAATAATTCAGTCGGAGAAATTGAAATTTCCTACGATAATATCCAGAGGTGATCAAATTTATTAGAACAGGCTAAAAAAAAATGGCTCAAAATCATGCAGATAATCCATTATTTCTTTGTTATTTTAATGATTTTAGAGGGTGATCAAATCTATTAGAACCCCGAAATTAAGGTGGTGGGGTGAATTATTAGACAGTCTGATTAAAACTCGGACTTGATAACCACTCCTCTATCGGACATGTCGCTAATTAAGATCTGGGACTATAACAAATCCGTCAGATGAACTCCGAATCAAATAGTTTCCGGGTCAAATGGTCGCCCAATGAGACGCCTCGTAGTTTTGCGTGTCGGCTTATCTCCTCATATTAACGTTGTTGTTGCGATGCAGTTATGAACTGATTTTATGAAACAAAATAACCATACCTACATATCCAGCAGTGCAAGAAATATTCCTTGATCTTTTCATCTGGTCTGTCATTGAAGAGAACACCGGGGATTGCTCATGGACTAGAGAGCAAGAAGTTCGTCGGCCGCCTGGGTTGGATTTTTCTGCGCCTTGTCCGTACACTCGGCAACATCTGGTGAGGCAAGGATTTCCCGTAGCCGGTAGGAAGAATGGCTATACAGTGTCTTTTACGTAACATGCAAGAAAGCACCTGCAGTTGCTCCTGCTTTAATCCGGGCACGTCAAATTTATGGCACATAATAATTTTCTATCTCGCCCTTGGACTTTACCGCCACTGAATATAGGCACCTATTCGTCTGTTGAAGTTGGACTGTGATTGGTTGCCAGTCTGACATGCGCGACAGATTTAAGATAGGGACTGTTCCAGATCTTAATTTAGCGACATGTCCAATAGAGGAGCTGTTATTAAGTCTGAGTTTTAATCAGATTGATTGTTAGAGGGATTACCTTTGGAGATTTTAGACAATGGATAAATAAACAGACATTTATATTCTTTTTATTCAAAACAGGTCTTTCCACAATCCAAACACACCACGCCCTTATAATCCCACGTACTCCTACCGAAGAGATTTTGATGAGTATGCAGGGCTAATGACACAAAAGGAAAAGGATTGGATAATAAAAATTCAGCTGATGCAGCTTCAGACAGATGACCCGTATCTGGATGACTTTTACTACACAGTGAGTGGACCCCCTTGCATGGGCTGAAAGCACTGACTGCGTTTGGGAAAACTGTTCTTAATCCCAGTACAACCATCCTCAAATGAGTTTGTGTTGAAATCCATGATCTGGGTTGAAGACATAAGCTGCCATACAGCTTAAATCTTTCCCGGGTGCAATGTTTACGATGTACTCTGTGATAATCAGACAGGTGCAGCAGTCGGAGGGGAAACCATGCACTGGAGCAAGAACAGAGTGCCCTAACGCAGCCCAAGTGAATCCGATCCGGCAGCCCAATCTTAGTTCGGGTTTAGTGAGCCAGACTAACACAGATTACAAATTGTACAATATTGCTATTTTTGACTGACAGTACATGCTTCATAAAAATGGTATCTTCTGCTGCAAATAATAATATTAAAAAAGGGGTTCATTCATACACAAGTAACTAGTTCAGGTAGACCTAGTAGATCTCTCCCTATTAAAGGAGGAGATATCTAGCTTCAAATCATTCAGGAAGCTGACATTGACCAGAAAATACAGCATGAGATCAACTTCCAAATGTTGTTGTGGCACATTACCAGATGACTAACATAGACACGGCATTCTCGGCTAAATAATGTCTATGCATCACAACAACAGTCACTGTCTTCCGGCTAGTACACACATGCATGTCTGCCCAACTTCGAAAAGGACTATACACTTCCGATCAGCTTAAACTTCCAATTAGTGAACAGTGTTTACGCGCCGTTAGCGCGCCAACGAGCTGGCCTAATCACCATGACTTATTACACCCCACCATGATGTGACCGTTGCCGCCACGTGCCGGTAGAATATAGTCCGGTCAAACCACTGAACCATTGTGAGCATGTCGGCGGTAAACAAAGGCTCCCCGTTGGCTGATTGCGCTAACAGTCTTCGCGGCTTAACACTGAATTGTTTTCAAAGAGTTCCCCTCTAGCGGTGTACGGCAAGAACACAATCTATTCTACAGTTTAAATTACTGGCTAAGTAATTAAACAAATATATAGAATATTTGACTTCAATAAGAATGCTGTAAATGATTATCTATTATTTTTGTTTGCGCTCCAAGGAAACTCGGCCGTCTTCCACTCTGCCATTTCATTTCTTTTCAAATGAGACACAGACGCGCATTTTGTTGGACGAAAGCGGGATATCGCTTTACCCCGTCCGAGAGATAATGCACTGTTATGTTTATATTCTCCACTTGTTTACGCCAAAATTAACGAGATTATTAATCTTTACAGTTGTTTTCTTGCTGACAATATAACATCCGTTATACTGTTCGACAGGAAGTATACATTAACACATTTGAAATGTTGGTTTTGATGTCGGGGATGCACCATCTATTCTACAGTTTAAATTACTGGCTAAGTAAAAAATATATAGAATATTTATAAGAATGCTGTAAATGATTATCTATTATTTTTTGTTTGAGCTCCAAGGAAACTCGGCCGTCTTGTGAACATTCGGTTGAGACTACGAATAATCTTCATTACCAAAAGTTTCCCCAAAGATAAATATATTATCAGAATTCATAAAACGTTGGTGTGTGCAAATTGCGAAGGCCGCCTCCTCTTTCAGAACGGTCAGTAAAACGGTTGAACGTAACATTTCAAATGAATACAGCTTCGTATAAATTCAGACACACGGGCAAGTCGAGGTCATAATCGGGGCAACATGCAGTGCTCGGTCAGACTAGTTGTCTCTTTGGCTTGTCTTGTTACAACCGCCTAACCAAAATATACACAGAAACTCAAAAGATCAATTAGCCCCTTACAGAGAATGACAAATGCTCCAATTGTATATGCTCTTTATTCGTTACCGCCCGACTGTTAAAGGTTGCACACGAAACTTCCGATGAGAAAATAAGAATTAACATTTATGGCCCACGCATTCATCGTTCCAGCTAAATAACAAAAAAGAAACAATAACAGAGATTTC
>JAVTVY010025497.1:0-112479 GCA_036873755.1 Hanleya hanleyi
CATACAAATGTGAAGGTTTACCACAGTGCAAGTGTCCCATTGCATGCTGGAAATGATAGATTTAGTCCTACTATTGCACTGTTATTAGCTTTGTTTGTTCACATATCATCACACAAAGTTACACCAAGAACGTGCTCAAAATTGCACACCTATTGTTCCTAACTACAATGAACTATACATAAACATGTATTCATCAGATCTATGCAATGGGATGTGTAGGCTTACTTTTGAAAAAAAAATGTAATCTTTATTGGTAGTTATATAATATAGTTCCTCCTTCAATCCAACCTCAACATCACTAAATATAGAAATCATATTTCTTAATAAATTTATTATTTTAAATGATGTGCATTGCCATGATGTGCAACCTCAAATGATGTGCCATCCTGAAGGGCTCGATCTTTTTGCGAAGCTGCAAATATCTCTTATATGTGATACTAACCTATTAGGTAGGAGATGCAGTGTACATTGTAGGTTTATACTTGGTGTAAGAACGCACAAGACAAAGCCTACAATAGCCTGTCTGAGCTCAACAATGCGTCTAGACGTGACCCTTTTCAGCTGCACAAAAACCTCAACAATGCGTTCTTACACCAAGTATCGACCTGTTACATATACACAAACACGTCAAATCAACTACAATATATTCCTTTATAGTAATTACTAATAGTTTAATGACATTATTTCATTTCAGAAGTACAATATTAAATATTAACCCCTGGTGGTTTGGAATTTTGTGTCGCCTTTAATGAAGAACACCATTTCCTTCAATTTTGGTATCGAATCCCATTCCTCATCATGATTCAACCTAAAGCTTTTGCACGAACCATATTTGTCCAGGCATTTCACACCCACATCTCAGACCAAATTTCAATTGTACATGTATTCATAATGACATGTATAAGCTTACTTTTGGAAAAAAAGGCAATCTTTATTTCAAGTTTTATAATATAGTTCATCTTTCAATCCAACTTTAACATCACTGACAAAGAAGTCAAATTTTTATTGCAATATGTATTGTCATTGCCAGTGATGTGCAACCTGAAGGGCTCGATCTTTATGCGAAGCTGCATGTTATTGACAATACCCAAAACGGCGAGCTGCCGGGTTACACATAACCCTTGTTAAATGTTTCTACAATATTCAACTCTAGAAAATATCAAAATAAGCTTTCCAAATTTTAAGAGGGAACAAATCTTGGCCAGTTTGATTGGCCGCCCCCCAAATCCGATGCTCAGATGTCAGGTGGCATGCCATCTTTTCTGTCGTCTCTGGCTCAAAACGGTCGTGGGAAATGTATGCAGAGTTTTTCATATGTTTCAGCAGAAAAGCTAAGCTACATCATGTGGTAGGTCATTCATGGTGACGAATGTTAGGAGTATCGTTTTCGCAAGATGTGCGCAATGAATTTACTACATAATAAGTAAGGCGATTATTTAGTGGTTTGTGACCTGTAAGCCCTCAAACATCTATTATCACACCAATCGCTTATTGCTTCAATAGTAACTAAATCTCCTCCGACAGTCAGATAACATGCATTTCGGTATCTTGAGCTGGCCAACCTTCTCCCTCCGACCAAAATCGGCTTGTTTTTTTGGTGATTTTTCGATCTTCTTTCACATCCACTTAATTCCGAGTCGACGAGCACTCCATCAAGTTCCTGAAAGCCCTTGCCATTCCTTACTAAATCATCGTAGTATTTCAAAGCTCCCTCGTCAGGTTTCTCCACAGGACATTTGAAATCCCCTCGCCTTTCACAACAAAAAATACAACTTCAGTAGAGTACTGAAACTTACCACACAGTATCTTTAAAAAAAAATGCAGGCTGGCCGTCATGATGACGTGACCGTGACGTCATTTTCGCTGAAGCTATTTTTGGGCCGATTTATCGAAATTTTTATTTGTCGATTTTTCTTTTTAAAAACCATTAAGTATAATAGACAATAACTAGTTTTACCTAATTACTTTCTAGTCATTTTTCGCCAGAAAAAGGGCAAAGAAATGGGCAGAATGGACTGAAAAAACGACTTTATGGGATACATGTCCGCCATTTTAAATTTACCCACGATCATCTGCTCTGGATGATATGCAAATGGCCTTAAAATGACTCCAATACGATAAACTGAAAAGTCAGAAAGTTTCAGCCTCCAAGGTTTCGTCGTTTTGAAGCAGCAGAGAAAGGTTAACTAAGTGGGGAGGGGGCGGCGGAAAGTGCCCCTCCCCCCCCACAAAAAGACCGAGTTGGGTTAAAAATCATATCTTTTGACAATATTTATGATTGCAAAGCCTTCGAGGTACCAATATATCAATTTCTAGGCTTCGCAAAGGCATATTTGGTAATTTTAATGAACACACTGATCCAACAAGAAGAAGAAATACGGGTATTTATATGTTTGACAGGCGTACTGGCCGCCATCTTGGATTTTTCGAAAACTAGGTCACTCAGGTCGGGCACCGCCACGCGGAATGTTTGTGCATGTCATGTACATTGACTCTGCCAAGTTTGGTGCTTTAATCCAGCATGTCACGATTTCATTGAAAAATGGCGTTAAGCCACTAGACAATGCCAGCAAGGCTCTGATTAAAGTCTATCTGAAAATAGCGAAAGGCTTACATAGATTGCTGCTCGAAATAATTATGAAGTCATTATTCTCTATTTTTAGATTATATCAACTTATTATAGTGGCAAACATAATGTATTCTTGCTAGTAGCTTGAAATTTTGAAGAAATTTAAAATATAAATGACATACACGTAGTTGAAAATATTCTAAACTTTCTTTATAACCTATATTCCCTAGATTTGCATCAACATTGCACCAAATGATATTTGTAAATGCTATTCGTCAATTTTCCGCTTTCTGTGATTTATCGGCGACATAACAATTCAAGAAACCAAATCATGTAACTTCGAGAGATGGCACGTATATAAATAAAAAAGTTAATTGAGTTCCAATATGCAGTTACCAGAACAATGAGTTATTTAATATCCAGGAGACCTTTCATCGGTAACTATGATCCGGTTTTTTTTGTGTGAATACAAACCCTAAAGCTATTGAGATGGTCAAGAAAAGTTTTATTAACTTTTAAGATTAGCGCAGTTCCGAATCGACACAGACGATGTGTCATGTTACAGTCATATGTAGGCAGGGTGATGTCTGCCTTTGGCCAGAAAACTGCAGCAATGGTACAGTGAGGCGACAGATGATTGTATGTAAGATATGGTAACTGTCGATTGAAGCCAGCAATTTAGAGGACAACAGTGAATTTGGCGATGTTTTTATGCGATCATGTGTTTCCTTCTACTGCCTATATCTATCTACACAATTATATAGTATTGTACAAAGTATATGTATATAATATAACGTTGCGTACAGTTATATTTCTATTTCCTGGAATATGTAATTAGTAGCGTATGGAAATATTAATGACATGTTATCCGAGTCGATATTCTCGTCGATGATAAAGCATTACCTGGGTTACGAGGTTCACGCTAGTTCGAGGTGACGGCACTATAGGCCTATGATGGACTGTTATAAAACCAGACAAGCAGAAAACAAACACATATTCATTCAATTGTTTTCTTAAATATTCACGAAGTGAATGGAAATCGAGAATTAAGTGGGACAGTGATATCTGAGACAATAAGAAAGTTAAAAATTCTACAAACTCCGAGCTTCTTCACGTACATGAAATTTAATGCACGAGCGTTCGTCCCACTTGCCGGGGCCTTTATCATTAATTTGAAATTAATAATATACAAACTTCGAATATATTGATAACTTTAACGGTTATCATTATCAATAACTTATCAATACTCATACCTATGCATGAGTATAAAATAGTATATCAAAGGAATAAGTTTCGAAGTGCTAGTTCGGTGCAGTTCAACCCCTGAAGTCGTCCAGTTTTTCGTAATATAATTCCATGATATAAGATTGCTGCTCAAATCTATCAACTGGAACATCGCCACAAGAACGTGTAAAAGTTCTAATACAAATAACCCGACATTTGATGTCGATGCAGTACGATATCTATTGATCAGAAAATGACTGGAAACCAATAACAATACCTTTCATTAATAAGCTGGAAGTCACCCATTTTCGAGTGAAATCTGTTTAAAATCCCGCTGTGCTTGAACACGAACAGAACCGAATGGCCTATAATCATCAGTTGCATTGGATCGATATGCAAGAGTTGGGAAAAATTTACGACGCCTGGTGACTGAAAAGCAACCATATGACTCTACGGGGAAGTATTCGTCGACGCCTAACATTCAGACCGGAGAATACGGTGGATTCTCGGACGTAGCCTTGGTATCTAAGCCGCGCTTTTATTGTAGGTGTTCATGTGGAAACTATGAAGTATCCACACGGCCCCTAGCACCGGCTTAAGCGGAATTCGATACGCTAGCTCGGGAGCTGTGATGACAGATCAGCTCCAGCAACTCATCTGATGTTAATGAGTGAGCATCATGGACGTCTGATGGAATAAACGCCTTAAGGATGTCCGCTGGTGCTAAATCAAAGTAATTAACTTTTTGAATAATGTGTGTTGCTGCATTCATAATTGTGTAATATGAGGAAAAACAAAGAAATAAATATAGGTTGGTGTGCATTTTTTAGCTGTAGGCAACGTTAAGTGGACTGACCCATGCTCAATTTGATAACCCAGAAAGCATAGGGAATAGCCCTAGTTTTGAAGCATATTCATGAAAAATTCATATAAATAGTATTTAACTTTATCTTATATTCTAACTGTTTGCAGATAATCACAATTTCTGTCAAAATCTAGCAAATTGGATGGATGTTGGTGTGCAAAATTCTCGGCTAGAAGGCTTTTAAAGGAAATCCCCATCTCTTAACCTAGGGAAGGGAGGTAACTCAATAGAAAAACAGGCAAAATGGCTGCCAAAGTCAAAAACCACCAGCGCACATCCTTAACATGGGGTAAACCTGGATAATGCAAGAAACCTAGAAACACTAACCCGTAATGTTCGACGTTGTACGGCTTAAATTTCCCACCAAAACAATAAACCTACATGTATTTGTCGAGTGACGTGTACAGAGGGCGGGCCTCGGGGACTAACAGTCCACCAGCAGAATCCTACCATATACAGGTAATCAACTGAAGCGATATGCAAGATGTGGGACATATGTACTATCAACTTCACATATAATCGTTTTGTCGATTCAGTAGCGTGATTAGGAAAAGATAAACAAAATACGAAAAAGCGACAAAAATTACTTATCATAAAATTCAAGTCAGTCATTATTTTGACCGCATGATTATTGACGTTCATTTGAGCGTAATTCATAATGTTTTAGCAACTCAATTATATGAAATTATACTGCAGATCAAGGAGAGGCTGGTCTTGTACAAGTCCTCAGTAATATCCGAACACTATTTCCATACATCGGGAAGAGCTGTAAAATACGGGTTGTAGCTTTACAATTATCGCATTTTTTTTTCAGATAAAGTTCTACTCGTATCTATTGTTTCAACCAAAATTTACAATAGAGTTATTTCTGACTGTTATATTCATGTACAACAAAGTACAGGAAGAGGGGAAATACGAAAATACCAGTACTGCAACTTACATGGGTTATAAATGTATAATATCCGCTATTTATAAATAATTATTTTGGGTTTTCAACTGAAATTATTTTTAGTTCAACTGGCCAAATCTTGAAAATATATATAGGATACATACCATAACTCCGCTGTCACGTGACCATTGTAACATTTGTATACCATTCATCCCGCCTTCCGCACGAGTTTTTATTTCCGTCTCATTATTTCTCTGGCATCAATATTCTACTAAACCATCTAATCCTTCACGTGATGAGAGTGGGTATTCTGAAGTGAGTTCGCCTGATGCTTTGACGATCATTGATAAGTTTGACCAAATTTATCAATTTGATACCGCGAATAATCCCCGCGAACAAATGAAATCCATGCAAATGCACGGAAATCTTACTGACAGTGGAGCGGCAAAGATTATAAGGCCGTTTCCTGACGTCACGGTGCTATGTCGAGCTGATAATCGTATTATTCGGTTATCATACCATCAGTTGAAGTGGTTCCTATCCCGAAGATAATACGAATTGCAAACATCCCTTTCATTTACTGGTTTCATGACCCAGTAACCCGGTGACAATTTATTAAAAAAACCCAACTGTTTCATAATTGTTCTTATAATCCAACTGAATGATTGACACAATATCGAATTATCCTTTAGGGGGCCATCCAGTAAACCTAAATGCTCTATTTAAATTACTTATTATCCTTTGAAGTTGTTAGACATTGCTCTACTATGACATATTTCTTATCATCAGACATTGCTCTACTATGACATATTTCTTATCATCATTTTCAAATTTTCAGGCAGGTATATTCCATACAACGGACATACGTCTAGTGTTTCTACCAAAAATTAAGCTTTAAATTGAGCTGTCAGACAACACGTCTGGAGATAATCACTTACGGTTTCAGGGATTCTGTTTGTGTTACAATAAATATATATATTTTCTGGAGGTATTCATTCATGTATTCAATCATTTTCGCGAGAGATTCACTATCATATCACTTTAAATTCTTTTGTGGGTTTAATTAACGCACCCAACAGTCCTATATGCGTAACCTCTGAGAGGTTTAAATCTAATAGCCAGATATATCCATCGGCCTGTGTCTTCAGGAAATATAATACCATTCACAATATTTTCGATTGTATCGTCCAGTGAACATAATCGAAACATCCCAAGGCCGGCTTTTCTTGAAACTCAACTACTTAGATAAAGGACTGAACATGATTAATTTACTACGAATCCTGAATGATCCAGAGGTATGCGACACTGTACCAAACTAATTTAATTTCACATAAACCCCTTGCAATTCACATAATTATATTAAATCTTTTGTCACCAAAAGATTCAATTTCTCTAATTCTGTCAAGGGATTTGACTAGAAATTATACACCTCTGGAGGTTAAAGTTGTGATTGTGAATCGTTGAGCTTAATCTATACACCATGCAAATTTTTTGTGACTGGTACCCATGATAAAGTGACTGTGAGTGATCCGGACCCGAAAACACTCCTGATGAAGGGACCTAAGTATGGAGAGCTGAGGAGAATAAACATGAAGGCCGACCACTGAGTGCACTGGAACAGTACTTTGAGTTGTCAAAGCGAGAAAAAGTTGAACCTACAGAACTCACTGATTGACTGGACCTCGTGAAGAACAAGTCTGTTGAAACAATCCGCGATATTGATAAAAGTATCCTTCCCCAAGCAGAACAAGTACTGACAAACCTCAATTTGCAAGAAGTTCTAGCAAATCTCCGGAGTAAGTTCGCCATGGTCCCAACAGACAAAACCCAAAATAATATAATATTCAGTTGGAAATATTACTACTAACAGGCATGGTTAATGAATTGAGTATAAGGATACCATCATCAGATACGTTTACTTACTCCAAAACTGCATTTACTCCGGAAAATTTATTTAACAATCACAAAACGTTTCTCAAGGAAAGATGTATTTGTCTTCCAACCAATCATAACGATATTGCAAAAGTGTATTTGACTCCCAAAATGCATAAAACACCACACAAAGCTAGATTCATAGCTGATTTAGAAGCTGCACCATCAAGCTGCTTTCAAATTTCTTGGCGAGGGACCCTTCAGGAGGTAAAAGCTTTTTGGGAAAAGTATTTGCCATTATTTCTAAAAACTCTGGCGCTGAATGTATATGGATATTAAAATATTCCTGCAGAACTTGATGCGAAAGGACACATATCGTAAAGACATGTTTTCGCATGGGATTTCTCGACTCTATACTACAATCCATGATCAGGGCCTGGTTGACTGTTTTAGTTCAGTAATAGTATACTTGTTCAAGAAAACGCGGATAATCGCTTATTTAGCTCTACTACATACTAGGGATATCATTCCTGGAATGTTTCTGTGTTTGTAGAGTTGCTTGAATTTCTCATTAATAATATCTATGTGAAATTTGGGGCAACACAATATATGAACAGCATATAGGTATTCCAGTGGGTAGCAATTGTGCACCCTTTTGGCTGACCTTTATCTGTTTTCGTATGAATACGACTATATGCAGATGCTTTCAAAAACCGATCATTTCAAAGAAAGACCGTTTCTTCTCATTCACCAAACGCTATATAGATGATCTTCTCGTTGTGGATAATCGCTACATATAAGACGCAGTGAGGGATATCCACCGACACTGGATTTGAAAGAAACTACAGATAGCCCAAACAGCACATCATTATTTAGACCTATTACGCGGGCTTTTTCTCTCGTCGACTGTACGACAAGAGAGGATTATATTTTCGACATCGTAAAATATCCCTATCTGGACAGTAATATACCACATATAGCCCTAGCGGGACATCTCATTTAGACCTATATCTCTAAAAAAAACTGAAGCGGGCCTTTTCTCTCGTCGACTTTACGACAAAAGAATTGATTACGATTTCGACATCGTAAACTATCCCCATCTAGACAGTAATATACCAGAGGGACCTGCATATGGCGTATATTTATCTCACCTAGTAGCATTTGCTAGATCCTGTGTTAAAGGAGACGAATTTAATCAACGTCACAAAACATTATTGCAGAAACTTGTAAAACAGGGCTGTAATCTCAAGCGCCTCCATTCGTGGTTTCTCAAATTTGACGATATATATCGCATGCTGTTAGCAAAATACGAGCGTAGCGTGCAAGATCTATGACGTTACGTTTCGTAACTTGTCTAACTGCGATTAACCCGGGGCTAGGGGCCGTATGAACCTATGTATTTCGAGAGCCTCATAGTGTTCATATGAACATCCACAATCAAAGCGCGTTCGAGATACATCATACTCTAGATAACGACTTTACAACGTATGATATGGATTCAGAATACTGATCAGCGATACGGATTTGATATTTTTGGAACATCATGATGTCTTGTTGGTACTATTGAAACGGTTGACCGCTTCTGTATTGCCGGAAATTAGCCTAATTTTATGTATACTATGATTTATCTTTTTAATTTGGTGCTGTTATTATATGAATTACGTCTTTGGGTTATGGACGCGGAAATTGTTTAAAGGACGACGGTTGAATATTGGATGTTGGACTAGACGCTTGTATAGTAATATTCCATTGAGACCTACGTATGGCATATACATATCACGCCTAGTAGCATTTGCTTGATCTTGTGTGAAATGCAACAATTTTAATCAACGTCACACAAGGGCTATACCACCAGGCGCCTCCACTCAAAGTTTCTCAAATTTGGCGATACATGTCGCATGCTGATAGCAAAATACGAGCTTAGCGTGCAATATCTATGGAGTTACGTTTCGTAACTTGTGTCTAATTCCGCTTAACCCCGGGCTAGGGTTCGTATGAACCCATGTACTTCAAGATCCTCATGGTATTCATAAGCAGAGACCCAATCGCAGCGTGTCTGAGATACACCATTCTCAAGATAACGAAAATCATATGGCTAGGAATACTGATAAGCGATACGGATTCAATTTTTTTGGAACATCATGATGTCTTGACGGCATCTTTGAAAACTGTTGACAGCTTCTCTCATGCAGGAAACTGGCCTATGTTTATGTATACTATGATTGTTGTTGTTTTTTTGTTATTGTTTTGATTTGGTGTTAATGCTCTTTTTGGTATAGGTCTTTGGATTATAGACAACGGAAATTGTTTAATGGACGACGGTATTTTCAATATTAATATTGAATGACGAACGAGATGCTTGTATTAGAATTTATTAGCATTTTTTTCTTCTGTTTTTTTCCTGAAACATCTAAACTTCAATTTATTAGTTTTTTCTTCTGTTTTTTTCCTGAAACATCTAAACTTCAATTGCGCTGTTTGGCCTTCAGATATTCTTGCTAATAACTACTAAACTATTCATCAAAAATATTTGAACTTTCAGATTCCTATAACATACGTTTTACACAAGATATGGGTGCTTCATATTTTCATTCGTTATTTTTTGTTGAAACTTCAAGGTTCAATAATTCGAAAAATACAGCATTGCATCCAAATTTCATAACTTTTCGCTCAATAGCATAGGAATTAGTAGCAGGCCAAACTGAAACCCATAGTAAACATTTAACTGGAATACCGAGCAAAAAGCAAGTGTCAGATACGACATTCAATATTCAGCCGCCGTCAATAAAAGAATTTCCGCGTCAATAATCGAAATACCTATTTCGTGACAGCACCAATTTCAAATAGATATGAAATAAAAATAATAATAACACAAGATGATTTCCTATAAGAGAGAAGGCGGTTAACAGATTTAAATGATGATGTTCTATACATACATGAGCAGTGTGACTAACGTCACAGGACCTACGAAGTAGAGTAGGCATTAGGACTCGAACGCGAACTGAACTCTTGGAAATCCCCACCCCCAGTTGAAATCCTGCCTATATTAAGATGGGCACTGCCCAAGTCAGAATCGCCAGTGATTTTCATCAAAAATCCCCAGAAATTTTCATCAAAAGTAGGTCAGCTCAGAACTTGTTGGTAACAGTCTCCTAATGCGCCTTCATTCCAAAAATAAATAACGATCGCCGATTTAATTTTAAATTTTTTAACTAAAGGAAACAGATTGAATAATAAAGGTTCAGTAGATTTCAAGCTTTACGTGTGAAAATACATTTACATCTCTTTAATGGTTTTCAGTGCCCTTGTCCAGGATCAAAACAACTTTTTGAATCACATTATTTTCCCAACAATACAACAATTTTTTATATATAGTACTATAGTAGAAAGGTAGCATTTATGTAGTTTACGGTAATTCAACTCAAGACCAACATCTTCTCTGCACAAGATAATAATGATTCTATGTCATTCTCCTGAGCATAACCGGTACAAAGACGAATAAATAGCGTCTCTACATCACGTTGTTATCTAGATATATGAGACAACACATTTTGGGTATCGGCAATCTGATGAATGTACTATTCTGGTTTTCTTGTTTCACATTATATTCTATGACGGTTGATCGGTGATTTTCTTCATTGATAAACATTAAACCACCTCAGCTTCGTTGTGTGAATCGAAATTACATTGCTGTGACACACCAACACACTCTGTGGCAGTGATTCTGTAAATCAAGGAATCAAAATGGATCAAGATTTGAAATGACAAGAAAAATTTAGACATATTTTGTTTACACATGTAATTTTTTTGTTTAAATTATATCCCAGTGTGATATATAGTCAATATTCAAGAGGTACAAAAAAACCTCAAAGTATGTGCTCATATTTTCACATCATGATCAAAGTTACTTTATCTAGTTAAATTCTACCCAAAGAAAATAAATTAAGACCCTTTAAACATGCCGTCAATGCCAGATGTTGAGTCTTATACAGCTGTAGATCAGGGCTCTGGGTGCATATATCATGTTTCCATACACTTCATGCACACAACAGCGGCAAAAACAAAGCCTCCTTGAACAACCTATCTTTATACAGGAAATTCTTAACTCAGAAAATACCATTCTCTCTCAAAAGAAAACAATTTACGCCAGGATGGCCATTTTTATTAAGCTAATTTTGTTAGGTAGGGGCCTACTTAAATTCAATAATTGTCACGAAATTTCTTTGATTATATCTTAATTGCAACCATGTTTGTTCCGCAAACATGACATGCTTGAGATATGTACATATATAACACACTTTCATTTGAGAGTCCAGATCTTCCACCATTCATGTGAACAAATTGTACTCAACATGGAATAATTAAATTCACACTACCCATTTCTACCCATGTTACTATCTGTAGCAGTTGAAACCCAGTAAAACTTTAACAATTAAAACCAGTAAAGAAATTTGTCTGTTGAATAACAGAAAAATATGGTATGGAGAGAATGAGTAAACTACTAAACAACTTACATGATACCAACAAAATGTCCCAACACAAGCTGATAAATTCCTTGGGTGGCTTGGAGGATGGCTTTGTTTCACCCTCAGTAAACTTTTATCGTTGTTGCTCACAGGCTAATCTGAAGGATGATACCACATCTTTCTTTGTTCTGCTGGGTTATTGCACCAGGCTGACTTAATCGGTTGATGTAGGATATTTCACCACCAGTGGCAATTTGACCTAAATTTGAAGCCTGATTTGGTCTGTGATGAAATGTTTGGATGTGAAATAGGATACACGTTAAAGGCCACAGTTTACATATATGTATAACAATATACTGAATTGTGTGTATTAAGAATGGCAAATTGGTAATAGCAGTGTAGATAAATGCACTAACAAGTGATGGAAAATTAGCATTTCCTATTTCATTATCCCATCACGTTTTGTACTGTGTTAAATATACAGTGAAACATACAGCCAAGGGTTCCCAATGGGCATGACAGTGCACTCGCTGAGCTATCAATAAATAATAAAAAAATAATTATAAATCAAATTTTCATCAGAATTCGGTCAGCTCAGAACTTTCTGGTAACAATGCCCTAATGCACGTTCATGCCAAAAATCAAGGTTCTAATGTCAATGGTTCTCCTTATTTTGCCGACGAAAGGATTCGGATGGACTGACTGACTGACTGACTCACTCACTCATTACCGGACAATTTGCGATCTGTAGCCTACTTCGTAGGAAAAACTAAGGAGAAGCGATTTTCTTTCAATATTATTTTTTTTGTTTGATGAAATTTAATTTCTTGATCAGTTGATCAACATATGATAGATAAACATGCGTCACTCACCTGCAATATCCGCCGACTACTCCATTCTTAAGTAGGTATCTCCAAAACGTCTTGCCTGACAGTTCATTTTAAAAGCTTAATTTTTGGTACAAGAAACTACAGGTGAAGAACACATTCTTATCTAACACATGATGATCATTTGATCAAGTAAACCACTTTCTTCAAATTTAAGATAATAAGATTCAGACTGGGGATAAGTCATTTAACTTAGTTGATGAACCCACTGGTTATAAATTGACGATAATCTCTTCTCGTTTTCTCCGTATTTATTTTACCAGTTTTTCCAGATTTACCTAATAGGGTATATTAAGCCAAAATGTGCCTGCGACATTTTTTCGAATTATTGATGTTTAAACTATCACAAAATATTCTTCGGGGCGAAATTTAAAGAATTAAGACAGTTTCATTTTGTCTAAAAAATAATTTAGTTCACTGAAAGTTCGAATATTTATGGTGAATAGTTTTGGAATTGTTGCTAGGATATATACAGGTTATTTTCACAAACCACATTTAAGTTCAAATAATTGAAATATATATTGAGCAAACAAAATTCTAATTCCCTGAATGAATAGATTTCAGAAAAATATAAAACTTAGTTTGTTGATTTATGTATTGCAATTTAATTGAGCAAAACTGATCATTTTGTTCTCTTGGGACTATAGGCGGTATAACAAAAGGTCTCTGAATCAGAAGAGATTGAAGGATTAAATGAATATAGCGTCTGTTTCTATTCAGACCTATTTATAGAGATTTATTTTAACATTGATGTCCAGAGAAATTGTTTCCATCGTATTAAACATAACAGAATATCGATCTCTGATTGAAAGGCGTTGGCTACCTAGAATCACCGAATGTGAGGACAGTAGTTAAAATTTGCTAGATAATTTAGTCATACCCTATATTAGATGAAAAACGTAAACGTTCGTGCTAAGCAATATGCGAGGGCGCAATATATCAGATTATTATTGGACATTGGACATGGACATAAATACAATGCACTTGTATACACGGGTGTCTTCGTGGAAAGTCGAGTTAAAAAGCGTTTGTGTAAATAAATGAAAATACACGAGTAGTGTAACTATGACTAATGACAAATTCATGATGTTGTTGATATCCACAAACTCACTGATTTGTCATTCATCGAAGTTACGCCATTTGTGTTTTGTCTATTACAGAATTAAGAATGAATCTACTGTAACAAAGAAGGTTATAAACCAACATTAGTAGGCAAGTTTGTATCTTAGTAATTGTCCGAGATCTGATTGAAGTGGATGGTAATGTCAAACGCGTTATCATTAAACTGATAATTATATCTTACCATGATCATATTTATATGGTTATAAATATACAATTATTCTTTACTCGTAAAATAACTCACTACACACGATATACTTCATATAATCTAGACTTTCTTTCATACGTCTGGATACGTGCTGCGCCCATTTCGGTTAACTTTCTCATTCAACCAGCGGTTGTATTTTCAGCGGAAATGATTGGCACGGTGTATTAACCTCAATATGATTTCAAAGTCAATGGAGTGTGTAAATGCAAGTTGAAAAGTCAAACAGTAGTCTTCGCAAATCCTTTGTTGAGGTGAATAATTTGAGTGCATACCAGAGCACCCAGAATGATATCTCCTTCGCAGCGTGGAGTAGAGCTGACATGTATATCAATGCTAAATGCATATGGAAAATAATCTTGACAACTTGAATTCAGGATAAAGAAATTATAAAGACATGTTAAGCAAAACTGCATACAATCTGTATTTTTTTCACCACGTAAATTGTATATGTATTATTCGAGTGTATGGTTTGTGCCCACTCTATTTGCTACATTATATGTCTACTCTGCTCAGAGTGAAGCCGTTATAAGGTTTAACTATAAGTTTGTTGAATGTGAGGTATACAGTTTAAGACGGTCCGGCTCTCCACGATTTTAGACTTGAAGGTAAGTTTTCTGGCGTATCTGTTTGCAAGAAAACAAAGTAAAATTTGTCCGATTTAACTAAGTTTGTTGAATGTGAGATATACAGATTAAGACGGGCCGGCTCTCCACGATTTTAGACTTGAAGGTAAGTTTTCTGGCGTATCTGTTTGCAAGAAAACAAAGTAAAATTTCTGTGTCTATATACCATATTATATTGAACTCTATCGAATGATTTTTACGTCTCTATGAAGGCTGATATTAGCATATCGATTCAGAGAAAGAGTCCGTCTACATGTTTCTCAGGCCCAGGACATTGTCAACGTCAAACATATTTACACTACATCTGCACGCCAATCTCGCATTCAACAATCAAGTTCTCAACGCTCAAAAGCCCAACATTACTTATATAAGACCAATTCCTTTCATTTACATATATGGACAGGTAGTACCCAATGATTTTGATAAGCTGACAGCACGCAATTACTGCATTACAACACATATATATAGTGGGAAGAGGTGCCGACATACTGACTGCGTCACATGACTTCACAGAATAGTCTTCTGGTTAACCTACCACTGGACGGTATGAAAACCGAATTGTTCCTTGGAGAACAGTCATCATTTTATTTACATCATGATCAGAATGATTATTGGTATTAGTACTCATTGTCTACTGATTACCAAACAGTGGTCTTTGATGATGCCGGAGTTACAGAAATTGTTTCATAGAGGATAAGTTTATATGGACCAGTAACGGAGAGCTATATAGCCAGAAAGATGCAAACCCCCAGCATCAATATGATAAAGATGTGTTGTTATCCTGAGGGAGTGTCCGTATGGACCGAGTTAATCTTTGTTTTGAAACGTCTGACAATGGTTTGAAGAAAATAGCACATATAGCTCATGTATACTGTCATGGGAATGGTTGTTTATTTGACTATGTTTTATACAAATTATGTAACACCAGGTTATGTCATGAACACAACTCATCTCGGGATTTTGCACTAGGAAAGCAGGTACTAATAACAACCTTACGCCAAAATGATAACAGCTTAAAGTCATAAACAAAACTAAATACTCAAAGACACAAAATAATTACTTCATTTTTATTTCGTTGCAGAAGACGGATGGAATAACTCACCCGCTTAAAGCAGACTGTAATTATTGCTATGTAGATTTCAGGATGGCCTCATCAATGTCAAATTCTAAATTACGCCCAAGAACAGGACACATATTCAGTAGGGTGAGACCGCACACTGTTGCTCCACGGGTTACTGTTCGACCACTGTCCAGGTTCAGGTGTTCTCCAATACCAAATACTGCAGAAATTGTGGACAAAATATTTGATGCATCTGAAATATCACCGGTGTCGAGGCAAGAACAGCGGAAACCCAAGAGTTCGAAACATATCCGTCCCAAGACGACAAGTGGCTCCCAGATAGGTGAGCATGGATACAGTCCTCGCTATGTGTATGCTGATTACTCAGGTGTTAACAAACCGACAAGTATTGTATCAGAAGCCACCGATGAGAGACAATTGAGACGAGCATCTGCTTTCATACGACGAAGAATACAAAAAATAAGACATGCAAAATTACAGAACGCAGCTAATGATATCGAAAGTGAAACGGTATCGCCACGCTACAATGAGGCAATCAGAAGCGTTACGGACAGAAGAAATAGTTTCTTCTTCAGAGATAAAGCAAAACAAAAAGCGATCGCTATAAAAGATGAAAACGATGATATGAGTGAGGAAGAAAAGAAGGAACGGGAGGAGAAAATACGCTTGGTAAGAATTTTTTAAACTTCAGTTTTCAAGTTTAATTGTCTAACAAAGGGGTTATGGTGTGACCAGACTGACTGGTAAAAACACATGTTTTGTTCACATTCTCACAGTTCGTATAACTACAGTTATGCTTAAACAAGCATAGCTAGCACTCATATTAACACACCTTTTCAACCAAACATCATACAATATCAATAAAGTCGGACTGGATCAAAGTAAGCAACAGTCCAAATTTGACAAAACAGCCGATATTACCGCATAGGCCATATATGATATTAAAAAATAATTATTCACACAAAGTCGCAGGACAGACGGTGTTGATACCCATGTCCACCCATATATACAATGGAAAATCGATGTTTATACCCTTGTCCACCCATATCTACAATGGAAAATCCAAAGAGTACAGGTCATTGTCTTCAGAGAGAAAAGCTATGAACAGTAGAAGCAAAACAGCGCCACCTTCCTGGCAAATCGCTATCACAATTTTTGTTTATCCAGATGAATGCATAGGCTTCAGATCCTACATTCAGTAGTCTGCCGTCGTTCGCAAATGAATATTCGTGTAAATAATAGAAATACCGTGTTTGGTGTATGACAGATAGTTGGTGTATGGCAGTTAGCATCAATTCTAATATAAAATAAGAATACGAGATGATTTCTTTCAAGCTGAAAATGGTCAACAGTTTTCAACGTTTGAGAAGTTACTACAATGCTGTCCTGTGGCTTTGATTGAAATCGTCACATTTTTCACAAGAGTCAGCAAAATCTACCAGGTATAGGTAGGTTCATTAGCACTGTCGCATACATAAGGAGTATTCAAGCGAGCTGGTGTGTTAGCGTTTGGCAAATGTGAAGGAATGGGCTTTTCATTATTGAGAAATTCAAACAACTCTACGAACCAAGAAATATTCCCAGAATGATATCCTTTATATGCATACGAAAAGCTTTATCTGGCTTCTGACATCATACCGATTATCAGTTGTATTAAATTACAAGCGTCTGGTCCGTCATTCACAATTCAGCCGTCGTCCATTAAAGAATATCCGCGTACATAATCCAAAGACCTATTCTATATTCCATATAACAGTATTAGCACCAAATTCAAAAAGACAGTCGTAGTATACATAAACATAGGCTAGTTTCCCGCAAGAGAGAAGCGGTCAACAGTTATCAATGATGCCGGCAAGACATCATGGTGTTCCAAAAATATCAAGTCCGTATCGCTGTAATTGACACACCGCTGTCTGTACTGTTTGCCTGTATCACCTTGGTACATGTAGATATAAGTGTGACTTCTTTGAATGTTGAGGATATACGCTCAAAAAGCACTGTCAATTAGAGTAACAATATCCTACACAGAGAATATCGCTATTCATTCCCAATTTTGTACTGCTATTCGGGAATTTTGAGGCAGTTGACTGCTAGAGAAAATATTCGCTCCCGTTGCCCCTTAACTGTCATACAAAATAGGTATCACGTTTATTGACGCGGAAATTCTTGTACGGACGACGGCTGAATATTAAATGTCGGATCTGATGCTTGCTATTGCTTAAACGTGTTTAATTGTCATGGGGCACATATAGTCATCAAACTTGCGCAAAAATTTGGGGAAAACAGATATATTCAACCATATCTCGTTCGGGTGTGCGGTTACATGATGCACCTTATCCAAAATATGAAATATACATGACTGACAGATAAAACATTTTGACCTGGTACACGTTACATTTTGACTCATTTTGAACCTATTTGCTCAATCCTAGAACTAACATATCTTGGGCAAGTCCAAACAGGCGGTATTGGGGATGATGTTATAGTGTGATTTTCTCTGAGTTTTTGTTAATTGAACGGCTTAGTCAAACAGTCACGTAATCCTTCAATATTCTTCGCCTATCGTAAATATTGTTCCCCTGTTCTCGTGCTAATCAAGTATAAGTATAAGCTGTTTGATTATTAGGTCACAACCCTGTTTTGATTGTCATTCAAAAATCAGTTGTATTGTTCCGTTTAACATGTCTGTATTTGTCATGTATATGTTTATTGTCTTGTTGCCGATCACCTAGCGACTTGTTGCGTCCCAACATGGATTTTGCGGCATAAAAGTCAGTGATCGAGAGTTGAGGAGCAGAAACCCAGAGGTTCGGAACTCGAACTCTGAAGGACAGCTTTTGGAATTGCCAAAACTGGGCTGCTCGTGAAAAATCGTTTGTACTGTGTAATGTTTATTGAATAGAAAAAGTGTCGACCAAAAACCATATACAGCGTTCGTCTTCATTCAACTCCATCCGAAATTTCAACTCATAACAATCATCAGGAACGTGCGATTTCCAAACTCTCGTATTTCTCGCATCAAACCACATTAATTCATTTCTCATGGAATAATCTTTTTCTGAGATACTGATGCAAATATCCGAAATAGGATTTAGTGAATGGAATGAAAAGAAAGAGAAAAAAGAGAGAGAGAGAAAATAAGGTGTATGTTTTACCACATAACAATCCCTTGTGCTACTACGTTTGGTTATTTCGTATATAATTAAGTAGCGAATCCTTAATATATCCTGGGATAAAGTGTCATATTGTATCCCAGATATATCTTATGTAAGTCACCTGCAACCAACACGAATCTAGTGTTTTCAATATCACTATATCTGCTATGGAAACATTTCCAAATATCGTTCAAGATTAAATCGCGATATTTGGCAAATATTCCCGATGTCGCGCTTTTAACAAGTTTGAATGAATGTTTTTTTCTTCAAAGCGAACGATCAAATCGCAATGACTTGGTGTAAGCTTTTTTCTCCGACTGCAATCGTTTTTTGTTTATCCAGGAAATGTTCTCGAATGAGAAACGATATCGCCACTCAAAGGTTTTTCAGTCGAGAGGAAAAACTATTAATCATGTTAATAACGATTGGGGGTTATAGTTTAGGCAATGTCCATTCAACCTGAGTAACCTGTGACCCTGGAGGTTATTATAACTAGTGAAAGTTGTTTATCACCTGGTTATTTTTCGCATTTTATAGGTAAAATGAGCTTTACAGGGGCAAATATTGATGATTAGCTAGTTGCAATTGCCAGTCCTTAGTGGCGTACACCGAAAAACACGGTCGTCGTGCCAGTTAATTTAAGTCTGCCTCTCAGTTCTCTCGCTTCTTAGAATGAAAACAACATTCAGTGTTCAATTACCGCGTCAATATTTGGGAGCCTGTTTTCATACGATAGTTATTACCAATACCAAACACACATACAATGGAAAATCAAAAGAACACAGCCAGATGATTTCTTGCAAGAGAGTTGTGGTCAACATTTTTTTATGATGACAGCAAGACGTACGTACGTAGCTACTTATCACTGACCAGTATTCTTTTATCGAAATGAGTCGTTTTCTAGAGTATACATGCAAAGTATGTCAGTCACGCTTTGATTGTGAGTGTTAATTTGCAAACCAAGGAAATGTCGAACACAAGAGGTTCCCACGGTCCCTAGACCAGGTTTAAGCAGAATTAGACACAAGTTACAAAAAGAAACGATATCGTCTCAGAATATTTTCAGTTTTCAGTCTGACATGGATATTCCGGTGACTTTTCGCGAAAGTCGATATCATTAATCCACTAAGGTGTTACCAGGAATTGTTTTAAAGTTTGTCGTATGCTTCAGTAAGGATTCAACACTAGTAACTTGCGGTTGAAGTAACAAAAATAAAATATTATATAATGAAGAAATTTTTACTTTCTATTACAACGTAGACGTACGACGTTCAAAGTGTGCACATACATTCAACATCTGGTGCAAAAGTTTCCCGCAAAACGGAATTACTGTTTTACGGGTTCTCTGGATATGTAGAGATTCATGTGAAATGCACAAAATGTCCCAATGCATTATTGGGTTGAGGCTATTATTTCAAATGCATTATTCTGTAGTTTCATTCATGTTTGGTCACGGAGGAATACAAAATGGCTTCATTTAGGGAGGGAGAATTAAGGTTGAACGCGACATTAAACCTTAATTCTCCTTCCCTCGCTCTCTCCCATTTACATTAATTTTATTCCGCGTTTAATTAACAATAAATATTTCATCCTGACAGATTGACGTAATTATTGACATTTTCGAATAAAGCCAGGCAATAATGGGTAATACTAGCCTTGCTTATTCAGGGGCTACATTATGGTAAATTCCATAATTTCTTTCTTCCATACATTCTTATCATGAAAAGTGTCGAAATATACAGTCATTATGCTAATGTAATACTATAAACTGTGCATTTGATATATCTGTGTAAATACTCTGAATGCTGTCTGTGGGTGTTGAGGGCGTTCTCATAGCCTACGAAGACAATGTGTAGCAGAATTTTATTTCTCTTTCTTTAAGCTGTACTTTTTTTTCGCTGTGACAAAAATGCAATGTAAAATGTGCGAACGTAATGGGTATTTACTGTGGTATGAGCTGTGCATTAACGACCACCGAGGAAAAAAGCCGCCGAGGTCAAACTTGGCATTATCAAAAACACATTGACTCTTTTCAAACTGTTTAGAATCAGAGATCAAATTAGGGTTGTCATAATAGGCATCCCCCCACTTTTCCAGATTGACCATGTAGATCATATTAGCTCAGAGAGAATGGCAGCCATATTGTGCCGTGACGGCGTTTATTTACATAGAGCTTATAGTATTCACTACCCAGATGAGCCGCATTCTTCTAGTGTGTTTTCTATATTTCATACACATGGATCGATTTAATGACATTTCCCTGGCCGCTAGCGAATCCCGTTGGTTTTTCCTTCAGCATGTTTCGAGCTATACCAGATCAGCAATGTTAACAGAAAATAGCAAATTGACCTTTTTGCAATAAAACACCTGGTTTATTGCAGGAATGATAACTCATAACGCGGTGTTAATGAGCCGGCCACTGTATGTTCCCTGTTGAAGTGAGCCCAGGCGGTTGGACACGTGAGCTTTATTATCGCGTTGAACAACAGAACACCTCCCTATTACTGGTGTGTCGACGAGGAAAACAAAAGTGTAAACTTCCGAAAAAACATCTGCTTATGATATCCTAAGAGACTAAATAACATTATAATCAGAATAATGCAGGTATATTTCGAATACTTTGGAATTTTAGATCTACAGGATTAAAAACTTACATTTTAAACTCCGTTTTCAGTCCAAAGATCGAAGAACATCGCCACAAGATGTGTATATTGTAGCAGAATTATAGTCGTTGTGCATAAACTACTACCAAATCAATGACAAAATAATATAGATATAAGAATATCACAGAGGCATGGTAAAGATAAACATACTTCAATAATTAATCAAGCCTGTTATTTGTTGGAGAACCATGGTTTGTCCAGAGATTTTATCTCAGGAAATAATACTCCAAAAAATATTTAAATCAAACCAAACTGTACATTTCCATACTTCCACGATAGACACTTTAAGCAATTTCAACGATGTTTGCAAGACAATATGGTGTTCTTGGCTTCAAACCGAATTGAAATTATAAAATCATTTCCAGTAGTTTTATCTCGTCAAGGCTAATGGAAGGCATCAGGTCCGGTCCGGCATTAGGCAGCCGTCGTTCATAAAGAATTCCAGCGTCAATAACTGGAAGACACACTACACTACATAAACAAGCTAGTTCTTTGAAAAAGGAGAATCGGTCAAAAGTGTTCAATGACGCTGTCATAACATGCCATTCTGATCGTACAATCCTTTTCATGCATGTCATGTCGGCATCATTGAAAACTGTTGACCGCATCTCTCTTGCAGGAAGCCAGCCTATGTTTATGTATACTATGATTGTCTTTTTGAAATTTGGTGTTAATGCTGTTATATGGAATATGGAATAGGTCTTTGGATTATGGACGCGGATATTCTTTAATGGGCGACGGCTGAATTATGAATGACAGACTAGACGCTTGTAATTCTTATTTAAATCGTTTTCCAAGTTATTTTGGATATAGTATCTCTGTCACGCTATGATTGTAACTGATCATATGAACACACAGAGAAATTCGTATTACATGGTATTCACACGGCCCCTATCCCCGGGATGAACGAAAGTACACACAATATCCTACACGTTATGATCGCATTTTTATCACTTGTTGAAACTTGGGAGCGAATAGAAGGCGACAGATCTTACATTCGATATCCAGCCGTCGTTCATAAAAGAATTTCCGCGTCACTAATTTAAAGAACTATTTCATATGACTGTTAGCACCAATTCCAAATGTGTATGAAATAAAGATGTATGAAGTCACGCAGTAGAGAATAGCCCTGTCGAACAAGTTGCAATCATCATATTTTCCAATGAGTCCAGCAAATACAACAAGACGAGATATGTTCATGCTACATGTACATTCTGGAGTATTACTCTCAGGTGCGGAATGGTTAACAATGCTGAAATTGTAATCGCCTCTCTTCAATCGAAATGTCTCATTTGAACAATCGGTGCTTCCGCCAAGTGCGGACACGATACATCGGGTATCCATCACGCGTCGCCTATATCGGAATTATAAAAAGCAATAGTATCGTCTGTTGGCGAATGAGAAGGAACGGTCTTTGAAATAATTATCTTTTAATAATTGATGCATATAATCGTGATGCGTCAATAGGGCTGCATGCACATTTTAGTACCAAAATTGATACAGACATGAGATATAATTTTAACAAAAGTAAGCTACATTCTTGTAAGAGAGCTGTTAACACTTGGCAATAATGCCGGCTAGACATCATTTGATATCATATATTTTAACTTCAACGATGGTGAAGCAAAGAACATCAGCAACCTGTCTTCCCAATACTCTTCATGTGGTAGCTTCTATTCACGATCATTGTTTCTAGTGTTTCATATTGATATTTCGCAGGATTTGTTTATTGGTAGCGAGTATACAACAAAAGACTTTGTAGCATGTATTCGGGATATTCTGTTTAAGTCATCAACATTTTGATTGCAAACAAAACGAACACGCTCAAATTTGCTGCATAGTTGATACTGGTCGTTTGAAGTTATTTCGACTCCCATTCCCAACGTGTCGCCTATGTTATAATTCCGATCACATGGGACGCAGGCGCATGTGGAGCGGCACAATGTGAGTCAAAGTGGGGACTATTTTCTCACATGGTTTGTATTTCAGAATCAAGGCTGGTGTTTCTCAAGGGTCAAATTACACAATAAGAAATTTAAGGGATTTGATCTCTAAACTATGACAGGTATTGGTGTAAACATTCGAGAATGAGCCGTTCCAAAGGGTTTACTCGTCGGTTTTGTTAGAACAATGGCAGGGGGCAGGGCCACACGAACCACGCAAATACTCAAACTTCGCCAAAAGGACAGGTGTGCAGAGATGAAAATTTAACAGTTACATTTTCGTGTGCGTGTAGAGAGGGAAACTGGTCAGGGGACAAAGGGATGTGAGATGAGTCCCGCTGGCTGCACTAACTGTCCACGTGCCTCCATGGCACAGCAGCCCTACTCCTCCCACATACGGTTCACCTGTTGTAGAAAGAAAACACACGTGCAAATGGGCTGCTAAAGCACGTGTATGTTCAAATGTATATACATTTTCCCACCAATTTTTGCATTCCTAATATATGACAGTTTACAATTGGGGAGTATATTGATATGAGCATAATTTGCTCATAAGATCTGCAGCAAATGTATCGCAAAATATTTCTTGCCGATACGCTCAGGAATATATTGAAAGCATTAAAATCTATATGAAAAGAAATTTAACATGTTGAATGTAACGCGAGATTTAAAACTACCACATTAGTGTATTCGACGTTGTAACCACTCGTATGTCTGTTATATTTTGTGTAGAACGCCAAAATACAACAAATATAGGTACATCCATCGAGAAATTGCAGCGAAAATGACGTTCCGCTCATTTTGTAATCATTATTCCATATAAATATATTTTTACCATTATTTTGATTTTTGGCTCTTTGATGTGAACGTCGCTTGTCTTGGCGAATTTGGGGAACTTATTGGAAATAAGCTGAGAGATATAAGTTTTAATCATACTTTATATCTTGGCTGCTAACTTCATTTAACTTCATTTAAATAAGTTGAACACTTCTGTTTTGCAACTAGCAAATTGGTGTTTTGCAATTGTTTTTGCTTTATACATATGAACTTGACAGCTGCTTGCAATCCTAACAAATAATTCTTGCACTCATCAAAATTGGAAAACTTTTGAACGAACCCCTATTCTGATATGCAATTATTGCACTAACAACGAATAATAGAAATAGGAAATATCTGTGCATGAGGTGAATATAATGGAAATATGAAGAAATGAAAGAAATTGTCATTACTAGACTGACAATACAGGGACAATAGGGACAATACATGTACTACTTAAAACAATAAATTATATGGAAAAGAAAGATTCTATGATTTATGTATCCTTCAAGTCCATGTCAGTAGAATAATATCACTGTACAGTTAAAATTATTTTTTAATTACAGCGTCACCTGCGCATGAGCAAGCTGATCTGGTGGTTCAGGGTGATGGCAAGGGTGTGTGAATTGGCGCGAGACATGAAGAAACTCTCCATGGCGATTACACAGAACGACACCTCACATGCTTACTTATACAACGCCTGTGGATACGGGGATCAAGCTCTCTTCTTCGACAAGTCACAGTTCTCCAGACGCAAGACTGTAATACCCCTTGATCCAATAATACAAACATAATATTGTAATTCTTTTATTGGTATCACAAAAAGTTAAAACTATTTTTATGTAATATATAAATAACAACAGTTAAATTTTTTGCTTAGATTTCGGCGTGAAAATCTGTGCTTTGTCGACTTAAACGTATGTTATTTCACGTATGACGACGGCTGAATATTAAATGACGGACTAGACGTTTGTATTTAATGAAATACATTAACCGTATGTAGTTGAACAATATACAGGCGATGAATACCCCATGTATAGATAAAAATGAGTACTTATTCGCTTAGAATGGCATGAGAGGAAATTGTTGGTGTTGGTGAATATTTCGACATTTATTTTTAATGTTATGATTTGTGACGATTCTGATGTTGAGAGTTTGTATGACAGAAAGTTTATAATAACATTACATACCAGCTCTATCAGGTCATTTTCTGGGCTTTGCTTGTATTTTATCGTATGTCTGTATATCAAAATAATTACCTCATTTGCCCTTCATATTGCATAGATGTTGTTCCCCATTTGGGCACAGAAGCTGGCCTTGCTAGACGATGAGGCACGCACAGAGGAAGACGTCAATCAAATTAGGGGACTGATGTTGATGATGAAGAGCTTCCGCGAGAAATACACTGACGAAATGCAATTTAAAATGGCCAAGGTGGCCATGTATATCAAGTGAGTTGTCATATTTGGTTGTTGTTGGTTTTCCAATTTGGGAGGAGAAATCACCCGAATTGGTCGAATGCTGCATCAACACAATGATCTGAGCCGGAATATCGAAAACTTTATTAGATGGCCAATAAACCGTATTCAAACAATTCTTAGAAATAATTCAAATTCATTATTGACCATCAACGGGCCCTAATTGCATAGCTTTCATCATCTATTCATTTTATTTGTTTCACAATGATTTGTTACCTTTTTACGATATTCCTTAGTTGTGAGAAGGGTCGTGTTATCCTACGTCAGGGACATTGGGGTCTGAACTTCTACTTCGTCTATTCTGGATCCGTATTCGTTCAGAAGGAGGTGATCGATCCAAAAACCGGGGAATCAAAGGCACAGATAGAAAACATTATTCGTGCAGGAGAAAGTTTTGGGGTAAGGTCGAGGTCATCCGTAGTTCGATGATTGAGGCGAAAAAACATATATCATATCCGGCGGTCATATCAAATGATAAATGATAACATTTAGGGTAGTGCGAATAGATGCATGTGTATATATGAATGATAGGAGAAAATATTCGGGCACCGTCAAAATCAGTCCTAGATCGATGATGACAAATATCATCTTGAGGATATTCTTTTTTGCAGATAGAGACTGTAGATGTAGATGCACGTTAAGTATGTAAGATTATAGTCCAACCCAAACTACGGTTAAGATGTGATAGATTGTATGGGTTGGGCAATCTATCAGATATTAATCGCCGTTTGACTGAAAGGTTAGAGGAAGCTTGAATTAGCAAGATTATCATTGTCGATATCCATTCCATTCGACTTCAATAACATGTGGATAGGGAGATAATCGTCGATACTTGGTATACGATTATTCATTGTTTATTTCTCATTGTAAATGATGGACAATTTTCAGTTTTCGGGCGGGTGTTTTTTTTACAGATTGTTTCCATCTCCTTTCAGCATGCCCTCCCACCTGCGACTTGCCAATGTATTGGAATTGTATTGACCCTATAACATCTTCATCGTTTTAAGAAAGACTACTCTCGTATATTGACTGCAACATGTTCCCTAATACCATACGTTAAGATGGATACTGGTTTAAAGGTCTCATCTGGGATCGCTTTTACTTTGATTGACATGTGCCAATCAGTATACCGGTGAATATCTCATTCCCCGGAATACGTCAGTATCTCGCGCTAATCTGTATCCCACATTCGTCCTTCATCTGTGTGGCATGGGTACTATGTTATCTGCAATTTGCAAATGGGGATATGCTCTTCTTATAATCAAGCATTGACTGCTAACATAAGGCATCTTGACAGTGTTTGACAGTTATTCGATAAATTCCTGCAATTGACCAAACAAGGCAATTATCTGAGCGAGGTGTAGGCGTACAACGCTTTGACAACGAGCTTATTCAGTTAGCAATAAACTGTCAACTCGATCAGGTCAACCAGGTCATATCAACCAGACCCATCGTCGAAATTCCACAGAATGTCATTTGATGTTCCTATCTATTTCAGAACAGTTCCTCTGGCAACCGACTCATTCTACCTTATTAAATTGTGTCTTCTTTTTGTATCATTTCTGCTGTGTTAATGTATGTCGACTTAAGGACAAACATGATATTACAATTGAAAACTGTTGTCGTGTGATTATCGCCACATTAACTAAATGATGCCATTAATTAAAGATGCCAGCCTATAACGTAGCTATTCTAATTACTTTGATCTTACAGGAAATTGCGATTTTAGGGGACGGTAAACGGACAGCGTCCATTATTTGTCGAGAGGCCACAGAAGTATTCCAGATAGATAAGGACACGTTTTTGGAAATCTGTCCAGAAATATTTGATGCAGAACTCGACGCAAAATTAGACTTCACCAAGTAAGAATATTTAGAAGCGTATTATTTTTTTCAGGCTGCGAAGAATCTTTGAGAAATTTATGCATATCAATTGTAAGCAAAGATCAAGCGAGAAACATTTTTCTTTATAATATGTACGACGTGAGCCACGTATTCGTTACCTGTTTACAGGAATGTTTGTCAAGAAGTTATGACAGCATGTGATAAAAGCTGACCTGTTTTGGGGATGGATATCGCCCTAGATTGAAGAATATATAGTGAAAGTCTAGTGACGAGGGATGCCATATGGACGTTTCGTGTTTGTGGTTGGATAAAGGAAACCTGGGGTTATAGAATGGTATTACTTCACTTCTATAATTTGATGCAGAATACGTAATTTCAACGCGTGTAATGAATCTGAGAGATATTCCTGAATGCAGAGCGAGAGACGATACTGGCTCCTTTCGATTATCTCCCTTTATCGGAACATGGGCGCCTTCTGTTATAATACGTTTAAAATCATCATCTACCACGATTTACACTGATCGGCCTATCCGAATGCACGGTTATAATAACTGTACAATAATAATTTTTTATTTAAATTTTAATGTGTTTTCAGAAACTTTGAAATTTTCAACGATTGGGAAGAGGAAAAGCTTAAAAGACTTTGTTTTCTGTCCCAAGTGTCCTACATTCCTCACGGAAAAGTCGTAGAGTCAGACTGGTCCAAAGCCAGTTATGCCTACTTTGTTATGCAGGTTGGATATTTGTCTGTAAAATGAATATGATATTTATTGAAGGACACATTAAACGAACGTAGCACTGAGTAACTCAATCTACACTAGAATCTGTGCTATAGTAAGATAGCATCTATGCGTATCAGTCCTGACGATGACATAATATATGTCGAAATATTGATCAAAATATGGCTTTTCTGTCGTTATTCGGAGTAACAATACTTCTTTAGTAAGATAGTGTTATCCCAAAATAACGATAATATTGTTATACCATCACTCTCTCTAAGCATATTATTCTTGGTCTATCTACATAGTTCAAGAATAACTAAGAAAATGACTTTTCTTGAACAACAAAGAATATAATAGTTTTTTAACTAACAGATGACTCGACGGGGCTTTTACATCATCGATCTGAAATATTTGTATCTAATACCGATCAAGCCGGTGCTTGGGGGTCGTGTGGTTATGCAATTTAAGATTTTCACATGAAAAGTTACAGGCTGGGATACGAAACAACGCAAGGATCAGTTTTGGCTCTTGTAATGTTTTCATGCAGTCAGTATATTTGTCTATGAAATCATAAGACTTCTTGTTAGTACGCCGGCATCGTTTTCCATCAACCTTTTAATGTTGCGTTTGATTGCTGCCTGTATATGGTGAGATTCTGCTGGTGGACGTTTTGTCTCCGAGGTTTCCCTCTGTACAAATCATTGTGATTGTAGTGTTGTTACTTGTAAACATGGTGGAGAATGAAGCGCTTGGTCGACGTCGGGTCTCACATGTATTTGTTCTGAATACGAACTCTGAATGACTCGGCATGGCTATTATATCATCGTTCTGAAATATTTGTATCTAATACCGCTCCAGCCGGTGCTAGGGGCCGTGTGGTCGTGTCGTTCAAGGTGTCCACATGAACAGCTACATCAAAAGCGTGGCGTGGCAAGGAACAGTTTTTAGAAATATACAGTCAGTATATTTGTCTGTGGAGTCATTTAACTTCTTGTACGTACGTCGGCATCGTTTTTCACCACCCTTTTAATGTTGCGTTTAATTGAAGGACGCATTATACGAAAGTGACACTCAGTAAATTAATCTACACTAGAATCTCTGCTCAGCACTAAAATCTGTTAAGACAGTATTATCACAAAATAACGAAAATATCGTTACACCATCACTCTCTAAATGATAAAAATATATCTTCAATCTACACTCATTGTTTGCCTGTGGTCCATTCTTTTATTTACTGGAGTTCACACCTATCCCCAATGGTAGCTTGAACTATATTTCATTCAGCATTCTCGCGCCATATCTATTGACCCTTGTAGAATATATATTTACCTCACGTATACTTGTTACATCATTCATCTTGTGAAAATACAGGTATATGTGTTGAAACGTCCTGAACCGTTAATGAAGCATATCTATGAAAGTGCTGTTTGAATATGATAACATTACGATACCGTCTTGTGAAAATGTGGCACGGTGAGTATAGAAGTGGTAAATGCCACCTTGGTTGTCGATGTGGAACATCGCGTTCGAAAACCTCATATTACAAAATAATCAGAGATGTCACGATACCAGTCAAGATGTTTCCGAATAAAAAAATCGCACAAATATCAGTAAGTGAATTATCAATAAATTGAAAAAAGGTCCTTTAATGGGGAACGCAAATGATCCGGGTGCACCTTTACGAGAACAAGATGCTCATGATTCTGAGTAAGATGATGTTGACTGCATGTAGATTCTGCATTATATATACGAGTGCTCATTCACCTCCATGGCTCATTCACCCCCATGGGTTCATTCACCCCCATGGGTTAGTTTATAGGGATAGGGAGATCGCGTGCCCTTTCTATACTACTCATCGCGCATGCGCAGTCGACCCATTCTACTGTAGGGTGCAAGTCTGGCCCATGGGGGAATCTCAGGTAGCGAAAAACCTCTCTCGCCCCACCCTATCCCGCGCCACACCTATGCGACCCGCTGTGCTGTGAGTAAAGCGGAGGAGGAGGAGTAGGACACGCCACGGATTATACTAGGGATATATATATTATATGTTATTATATGTTTTATTATTATTTAGAATACGGTTGCCATAGTAACAGATTACTGCTTCAATTTGAAAATTGCGCATGTTCTGAAATTTGAATTACTAAATATGCAGTAACAAAGATTTATGCGATTCAAATTCATTAAAAATCACTTCAACAGTGATCGTAAACCCTCAAGTGAAGTTTACATCAAATGAAAGACCATTGAAAACAGTGTCGAAAAATATTTTTTGTCGTTTTTCACGATTTTATTACACAGAGTAAACTGCCAATGAAGCATGGTATTCTATGGTGGTCTGTTCGATCATATCTAGGTCCAGTGACGTCACACTGACTAAAAACATATATTTCAAACTTTGTATGCACTTTCCAATGCCTGATTCAAGCTTAAGGTGTGTATGCTTTGAGTTTCAACACAGACTCACTGTTCCAATATGCATGTTTCACCAAAAGCGAGGAAATTAAATGCAAGATTCAAATTGACCTGGCACTTGTGAGTCACCATACGAAAAGTCAAGTACTTTTTATTCGATTAGAAAAAATGAAATAGATGAAGTAAAAATATATTCGGATACAGTTGAATTTTGTCTTTCATTTGACCTTCACTTCGTCTGAAGGTTTACTATAACTTTAAAGCCGTGGAATGAAACGCTCTGTTATCGTTTACTATGGTAGCCATATTTCTGAAACTATTGATAAAGTCGCAAAGGTGATATCCAATACACTGTAAACAGAATGTAAATGGAATGCACAAAAAAAATCAATCCTATGTATTTCAAAAAAATATATATGCCATTATTTTTCTATCTAATTAATCTCTAGGTCACTGTATCACAACATCAAAGCCCATTTGCGTACAAAAGTTGCACAGGACCAAAACATCCAAAATCTTGGCAACCATTATGAATATTTTCAGATGTTTTAATGTTCCATTCGGGTTCCAATTCAATACATTTATTTCATATGTCACTGTGTTTCCACGTTAAAGAAAAAAGTCAAATATATCTAATTCAGTATGTTTTTGCAAGTGAGACGCTGTCAACAGATTACTGATATCCAATCTTTATAAATTAATATCCCATCCGCGCTCATCAATTGTACATGTCACTATATGATCTTACTTTCATCAATCGAGTTTAGCGTTCAGTGTCTAATCTAAGTAATATTTTATGACTTTATGACACACGGTTACTACAGTTTCGGTCGCAATATTTGATGCATTGTTAAAATAAATCGAAACTTTAAGAGAACAGCGTAGTTCGAACGAATAATACTGAATCTTGAATATTCCTATTGCCCGTTCTTGAATCTTCGAAAGATTACCTGTTTTCTTGAGCTTTGGTCGACAATCTACCTGTATTGGAATTCGAATAGTGGGCCACTATCATTAATCTATGCAAATTCCTGGTCACGTCAATACGAATGAAAGGCGATTCATTTTCCCAAACAACTATCGATGGGAATCTATTCGAATTTTGAAAATGCTTGCAACCACATTGTCAGTCGATATCTATTGGTATGCTGCGTTTCCAGGTCGAATGTCATCTATTAGCGTGAAACGAGATGGCATGCTCTCACAAGGTCATGTTGCAAATAAATCAGACTACTGTAATGTGTCTTTTTTTACATAACCGCTGTTTCCAATCGCTTCAAATGTATCGTGTGCACACCTCTTGCTGCAAATACTGGTAAATCGCCCCTCAAAAATGTTATATGAACTTGAAATCTAAGCACCTTGGATGATGGGTTATCTTTTCTTTTCGTAATGGATTAAAGGAAACTTCTCCAACATACAGGCGCATTAATCTTGCATACTATATAGTCTTCACACGGTGTCGGAACGCAAAGATGATGTTCACCTTGTCCACACTATTATCCTAAAGCAGCTTGAAGCTGCTTTTGCAACAGACTGAGACAATTACTTGATTTTCGGGTTACAAAGCGTTGCGACAAGCATACGGTGACGTTTTACGCCAAAGAATGACATCCAATGCAGAAGCCAGCATGCCAAGGAAGATTAAATGACAACGGTGTGCTCCAACATATCAAATGGTTACTACTGCCACTTTCTCAGAGGAAACTGCTTTTCATTCGCATTGCCGTTCCTAGGAATGTGCATAAATTAATGATACTGCATCTGAAATGGTACATAATTCGAATTCTAATACCGGTAGATTGTCGAACAAAGCTCAAGGAAACAAGCGATTCACACACCGTCGAACGAAATACTCAGGAATCAATCTGATTCGCCAGAAATACACTGTTCTATCAAAATTTAGAATTTCCTACCAATGCACCAAGCATTCGGGCCGAGGCTGTATATCTGTGAACTTGGACTGATCCACTTGTTGTCGGGGAGGGGCCAAAGGGTGACCTCTTCCAATTTTCCAACGGTAGACGCAGTTCCAAAACCTCTCGAATCTACCCTGTGTTATGGAACAAGCTGACGCCACGCTGTCTGCACAGTGGTGACATCATTACTCGACCACACTGGTGTATATATTCGGTAAAGCCAACGGAAAAAGCCCATGTCTCCAATGGCCCCTTCTAGATCATCATGATTGGTGGAAGATCGCGTTGATGCAAGGCGGTAAGGTGCTACAGCGATATATACAATGGAGGAGCGTTAACAATTAATAAGATTTTTTAGAAGCTTGTTAGTTTTATAATAGGAGAGTTATGTAAGATACGGGGAAACTTGACAAGTTCTGGCGACCAAAAATCAGCCATATGGCTGCATAGGAAAGCCTCCCTCGGCATCTCACATTCAGACTATAATATAATGGCTTCTATGACGTAGCCTTGGAATTATTGCTAGTGTTCATGTGGAAACTATGAAGTAACTACATGGCCCCTAGCATCGGCATAAGCGAATTAGATGACAGATCAACTAAAATAAGTAAACCATCTGATGTCAGTATGGGGTAAATATGGAAGATGCAAGCATACAAAGAAAAAAAAACTAATCTGCAATGCCCGACGTCGTGCGGCTTAAATTTCCCACCAAGACAATAAACTTGTCAATATATTTGTCAAATGGCATGTACAGAGAGCGGGCCTCGGGGACTAACAGTCCACCAGCAGAATCCTACCAGAATCTTAGCAGAAACACCCACGTGCATGAAATTTTGGTGTACATAGCTGTTATAAGCTATATATTTGGTTTTGACTTTATACAAGACACTATGTTATAGTATGTTATTTATCTAATCTATAAGTAACTTTTCCTGACCGCAGGGGCGGATATCATTGATGCGTGAGTTCCCGATCACCAGAATCACAGACAGACGAGATGTGAGTTTGACGGGTATGATGGATAAGCTACTCTTCATTCCCGATCCCAGAAGAGATATCTACGGTGGCAAGTCGGATGTTCGTTATGCAAGCATCGGGGGACTTCACATCGGCAGTCACAGCGTGCGGTTTGAACTTTGAATTATTCGTGTTATTCGATTGTTGAAGCATAGAAAAGAATGTGAATCTGACATGCAATAAGTACTTGTTGCTCAGTAATCCTTCCAGATATTTAAAACATCTTGAATTTAGCTCTTGCGTAAATTTATTTGGGGGACTTGGCAAACTGTAAATAATTTTGTTTCGGAAAAGTCAGCTGTTTTTTTTCAAAATAACTGATCTACCTAGCACTGTTAAATTTCTTCTAGGCTATTGCTGCAGTAATATGGAGTAGCTTACTCTAAAAGTATCTGTCGGTCCCATGTCACTCTAGTCCGGGATAAAATATGTTTGATAACACTAGGCAGTCATCACCCGTATAAGATCCTGGTTTCTCGAAAGAAAGACTCGATGCATAGATTTCGCCGATGCTCGCAGGTCATTAAATCCTTATCGCTAACAAAGATCCACCTATCAAAAAACCTCAGGTCACTAGTTTCATGAAGTTGGTGTCCATATACCTGCTTGAGTGCATCGATCAGCGTATGGATGACATACAGCAAACTCTCGCCAGAGTGACTATCCTGTATGGCCAGTCGTTTTTTTTTTGTCTCAGACGTTGTTGTTGTTTCGATTCCCATCAGCACCAATCGGTGATTTCTTTCTTGTATGTATATACCCGGATTCTGCCAGTTATAAATGGTCGAGGATAGTTCCCATGCACCACAATCAAGTGGCCTGTTATTTGTTATTTGTTGGACTTAGAATTTTTCCAGCAATTTTCACATGTTGTTGGGGCACTGTATTTACCCGTCCAACAATTTACGAGCTAGAAAAAACCTGTCCGAAAATAACGAAACTGGCACCGACGGGGGATCAAACCCGCCATTCTTTGCTCCATAGTCAAGCATCTTACCCCTGAGCCACGGAAGCCGCTGAAAGCAACCGTTGGATCATTTTTTATATACCTAACACAAACCTAACCCTAACCCTAACCCCAAAACCCTAAATCTAACCCTAATCCGTAACCAGTAATACTGATTTAACGCTAATTAGCGCAAATTTGCATCCTAATTAGACGTAATCACGCTTAACAGCATTCAGTCACGTGATTTCATGAAGTCACGTGATTTCTACTTGATTGTGGTTCATTGGAAATATCCTTAACCGTTATGAATGACCCCTAGTCTGGGCATCTAGACTGAGAAAAAACACTAGTGCCATTGGTATGACTGTTCATTCAATAGATATAACGTGCTCCATTAGCCCTACGAGACACACAATTCAGTTCCCGGCGATATTCCGTAGCCAGTCGTCGTGAAATAGCTAGAAGTAGCTAGATACGAGCGTAGCGCGTAACATAGATCGCGTTACGTTTCGCAATTTGTGTCTAATTCCGTCTAACCCTGGGCTAGGGGATGTATGAACCCATGTACCTCAAGATCCTCGTCCGTATGAACAATCACAATCAACGCTTGACTGGGATACACCATTCTGTAGATAACGACTTTACAACGAATATCATATGAACAATACTGATCAGCGATACAAATTTGATATTTTTGAACATCATAATGTCTTGTCGGCATCACTGAAAACTGTTAACCGCTTCCCTCGCGCAGGAAACTAGCCTGTGCTTAGTACACTATGATTGTTTCCTTTGAATTTGGCGCTAATTCTGTTACACGTATCTGAACTAGGTCTCTGGATGCTGAAATTCTTCAATGGACTACGAGTGTACGTTGAATGACGGCTGAATATCGAATGACGAATTGTATCAAAGTTATCGCGTCCGCATTCGAACAACCGTATATGCATAATTATTACTTGAGAACTTGTTTGTGAGATCGACCAGGATCTCACAAACGCTTCTTAGTGAGAGATATATATCAACCCATATGTAGGCTTACTGGAATATTTCAAATAATCGTTGAATGAGACGGAGAAAAACTCTAGGCATTAAAGTGACTATACCCCTCTTGTTCAAGTCGATAACTATTTTCGAAAAGCTATGGGCTTAGACAAACTCCTGAATTTTGTCTTTGTGTAGAAATCATCATGCGAGTTCCAGCTACAGGCATTTCATTGTGTAGGATCCGAAACTGCAACAAACACGGCTCGAATGTTGAAATTGATGAATCGACCAATGGAATTCATCTAGTAATATTACACCTGGAAATATTATATGGCATATAAAGTATCATATTGCATGGATTCGACATACTCCTGTAGCGGTGTGTTAATGTGTGTACATGCATTTTTACCCCTCGGCCAAAATTTGGCCGAAGGGTATTGTCGTCGTCATGTACGTCCGTCCGTCCGTCTGTCCGTCCGTCCGTCTGTCCGTCTGTCCGTCTGTCCGTCACACCTTTCTCGTTACCAAGATATCTTTAGAACGACTTACCCTAGGCACACCAAACTTGCAGAGTACATCCATATGCTCGTGACCCAGAACCCTATTGAATCTGGACCTGATTGGTTGGAAACTTTGGTGGCCATCTTTAATTTATGCGAAACCATAACAGCTTTCTCGTTACCAAGATATCTTTAGAGCGACTTACCCTAGGCACACCAAACTTGCACTACACATCCATATGCTCATAACCCAGAACCCTATTGAATCTGGACCCGATTGGTTGAAAATATTGGCGGCCATATTTAATTTATGCGAAACCATTAATCTTGTGTATCTCAGGTACCATTTCACTGTTCAGTGTGAAACTTGGTCTAGATCATCGATGCATCAAGAAACTTCAAAGGAATGACCAAACCAGTTTCCCTGATTCGGTGGAAACCTTGGCGGCCATTTTTAATTTATGCAAAATCTTTAATGATGTATATCTCTGATACCATTCAAGTGTTTCATACGAAACTTGGTATACAGCATCGATGTATCAAGAGACCTGCAATGTAGAACCACATCAGTTCCTCTGAGTTGCGGGAAGGATGGGTGGCCATCTTTAATTTATGCGAAATCATTAATGATCTCCATCTCTGATACCGTTCAAGTACTCGATGTAAAATTTGGTATACATCATCGATGCATCAATAGACTTACGATAAATGACAGTTCTGGTCTTTCTGATTGGGCGGAATCCTTGGTGGCCATCTTTAATTTAAGCAAAATATTTAATGATGTATATCTTTGATACCATTTCAGTGTTCTATATGAAACTTGGTATACAGCATCCATGTATCGAGAGACTTGCAATGAATAACCATATCAGTTCCTCTGAGTGGTGGGAAGGATGGGCGGCCATCTTTAATTTATGCGAAATCATTATGATCTCTATCTCTGATAACTTTCAAATGCTCGATGTAAAATTTGGTATATATCATCGATGAATAAATATCAGTTTCTCTGATTGGACGGAAACCGTAGAGGCCCTTTCTAATTGCAAAATTTTCATAATCTGTATATTTGTCACTTGACTACTTGGTGTTGCTGAAGTCTTGGTTCAAATTGAATACATTATGAATGGCTGGCGCCCAGAGCCGAGGGGTTTTCAGATGCGCAGCTTCGTATTTGTTCTTGTCACTGTGTTTGCGTAAGCTTGTGGTATCGACACCAGCCACAGCATGAAACCATTTGATATCCGCCTACCCTAGAATACAGAGGGTATTGCTCTTAACGATGACTACAGAGTCAAACAATATTACTATGACTCTGGACTATACAAGATCCATCTCTTCGCAGTCTCTTCGTCAACAGCATTTCGGTTCGCGCAGGAAGCTATAGCTAATGTTCAATGATATCGAGCATGTTTATTGTTTTATATTCAAAGCGTCATGTGTATAACGTATTTTAATTCCAGACAAGATTTTTTTTGTATGATCGACGGCTTGCTGCTGCATCAGAACCTCAATAAAGACTGTAAATATACTGACGAAGAATCATAATGTGCTAGCAAATAGATCTAATTAATTGAAAAGATAGCCATCCTTTCTTTTTCCAACGGTAAATTCACGAGTGTTCAATTAATGTGAAACAGCAAGCAGGTATGAACTACAAATCTATGAGGATACTTGCAAGAGATAAACAGGTTTCAGTGGTACCACTAAGACACCATGATAATTCTGTCTTCAAATCTGCATTTTATTATCACGCTTGGGTTGTATCTGTTCATTTGAACATTCAGGAGAACTTGAGTACATAGTCTCCAGACAGTCCTAGCCTCAGGCTTCTTGGACGTTCAGTGATCATTTGAATTCAGTTCCATACATTCCCAGATAAGGCTTGACGAGACGGACATGGGGCCGTGTTGTCATGTCATCCAAGTTGCCACATGAACAGGTACAATAAAAGCGTACATGAGATACACCACATATCACGAATCGTTAGATTCTTGGTATGTGCTTTGGAATAGGTTAACCAGAAGACTATACTGTGAAGTCATGTGGCTCTGTCAGTATGTCGGCACCTCTTCCCACTTACCGTATATGCGTTGTAACTCTTTGGAGTTCGGTGAGTAGAGATAACGCGCCTCTTTTCCATTGAGTATAATATGAAGTGGACACTCTATAGAGTTTGGTCAGTAGAGATAACGCGCTCTTTCCCATTGAGTATAATATGAAGCGGACACTATGTACAGAGTTCGGTCAGTAGAGATAACGCGTTCTTTCCCATTGAGTATAATATGAAGCGGACACTCTATAGAGTTCGGTCAGCCGATATAACGCGCTCTTTCCCATTGAGTATAATGTGAAGCGGACACTCTATAGAGTTGGGTCAGTAGAAATAACGCGCCCTTTCCCATTGATTATAATATGAAGCGTAAGAACGGACAGTTGTCAGTCCTCGTCCATAATGAATTTGAGCGTCCACAATCAAAAGACCGAATTCCTAAGACAACTTCAAAAATGCACACTATAACTATATATCTATATGCACGAGTTAGTTTCTTATTAGAGACAATCGGTCAATCGTTTTCAATGAAGCTGACAAAAGTCGTAGCACCACCGATGTTTTCTTTTTGGTGGTAGCTTACGGTCACTGTGTGCTAGTTAGCAGTAAATAAACTTGAATGCCTTATCTTGTCACACGGTTTTCTACTTTCTGATATTGTTTAATGGCGTTGACTGAAGTCGTCACATGTTAACATGATTGAGGAAATACGTATATAGTCATATGTAGGTCCTGGCTGAATAGTTACGCTATCCAGATAGAGAAGTCATGTATATAATTGTCTGCATTGACAAAGGGTTGACACGAGAGTAAGCCATTAACATTTTCTTCATATGTTTGTGATCAGACAAATAAAGTAGATCGTCTAAATAACATTATGTGTCTGAGAAATGAGCTAGCTTTGATATGGTTTCTCTAGACAGTTCCTGTTTGTAGGCGTACTAAAATACCAAAATGGATAAACAATTTCCATCATTTACGCATTTGGAATAAACAGATAATTTTGATAACAAGCGTCTAGTCCGTCATTCATAATCCAGCCGTCGTCCATTAGAGAATATCCGCGTCCATAATCCAAATACCTATTCCATATTCCATATAACAGTATTAGCACCAAATTCAAAAAGACAATCATAGTATACAAAAAATAGGCTTGTTTCCTGCAAGAGAGAAGCGGTCAACAGTTTTCAATGATGCCGGCAAGACATCATGATGTTCCAAAAATATCAAATCCGTATCGCTGATCAATATTCTTAATCCATAATATTCGTTGTAAAGTCGTCATCTAAAGAATGATGTATCTCAGTCACGCTTCGATTGTGACTGTTCATATGAGTATCATGAGGATCTTGAAGTACATGCGTTCATACGGCCCTTAGCCCCGGGTTAAGCGGAATTAGACACAAGTTACGAAACGTAGCGCCATAGATCTTGCACGCTACGTTCGTATTTTGCTATCAGCATGCCATATGTATCGCCAAATTTGAGAAACTTTGAGTGGAGGCGCTTGGTGGAATAGCCCCGTTTTATAAATTTCTGCAACAATGTTTTGTGACGTTGATTAAAATCGTCACATTTAACACAGGATCTAGCAAATGCTACTAAGCGAGATATGTATACGCCATATGCAGGTCCCACTGGAATATTACTGTCCAGAAAGGGATAGTTTACGATGTCGAAATTGTAATCATCTCTTTTGTCATAAAGTCGACGAGAGAGAGAATGCCCGCTTCATTTTTATAGAGATAGAGATCTAAATAAGATGTGCCTGTAGGGCTATCTGCAGTTTCCTTCAAATCCAGTGAAGGTGGATATATATCCTTCACTGCGTCATTTATATAGCGATTATCCACAGCGAGAAGATCGTCTATATAGCGTTTGGTGAATGAGAAGGAACGGGCTTTGAATGGATCGGTTTTTGAAAGCGCCTGCATATAGTCATATTCATAAGAGAACAGATACAGGTCAGCCAACAGGGGTGCACAATTAGTGCTACCTATATGCCAAATTTCACATAGATATTTTTAATGAGAAATTCAAGCAACTCTATAAACAAAGAAACATCCCATGAATGATATCTCTTGTATGTAGTCGAGCTAAAGAATGCTTTATGGCTTCCGACATTAATATATCTACGATCAGTTTTCTTGAACGCAGATATTATTAATGAACTTATACGGTCAATAAGGTCCTGATGAGGGAGTGTAGTATAGAGAGTGGAGAAATCCCATGTGGATTCACGATTGAAGCAACTCTGATACCAGAGAAATAACACTTGAATGGTATCGCGTAACGGATTGCACGGCGTGTTCTGCATAACCAGTGGCCATCGTCAGTATTACATCAGAAAATAGTGTAGTGTCCTTTAGCGTCATGTTCTTGTGTATAACTTGGTTATCTGGTATTTGAGTGCAATTATCCATTGGAATAGACACACGTATGAGGGACTATCAAAGGCTATGCTATATGTTCAAGTGTATATCTATCATAGGTTGTTTGTGAGATGCTATTCATCATTATAAGCTAAAATAACCCGCAGATTCACTGAAATTCCTCTGGGGATATTATAGGTCATTCGTATGCGAAGAAACAATGCGAAGTGCACGCAGGAAGGGTATCAATACAGGGTGAGTCAAACAATATGTTCACCTGTGATTCTGTTCATTTATTCATATGAAGTTACAATTTATTGTGTATATGAATATAACACATGGAAGGGTACTTCATCTTTCCAATATATTCAACCATGATATATTTTATTCATGGAAGAAAATATACATATATTGTGCATATACCCATGGCGCTCACAAAAGGAAAGTGTATTCTCTCCATAACGCAGAAATGAGTGAACACAGCAGTTGATGAAGAAACAGGAATGAGACTCTTCACGGTTATCTATTTTTCGCTATTCCTGTTGCACATTTTCCAATGCCAAGTAACAACTTTGGAGAGAAAGTCTTAAAGTGCAACAGAGATACATGAAAACAGCTAAACATGTAAAGTGTCTCAATTGAAAACTGCTGACCGCTTCTCTGTTGCAGGAAACAAGCCTATGTTTATGTATACTATGATTGTCTTTTTGAATTTGATGCTAATACTGTTATATGGAATATGGAATAGGTCTTTGGATTATGGACGCGGATATTCTCTAATGGACGACGGCTGAATTATGAATGACGGACCAGACGCTTGTGATCATTCATGTGTCCGTTTTCATGCCTTTCCACGTTATGTGGAGAATGCACTTTCTATCCATGAGCGTCATTAGTATGTACATATTATATGTATATTTTTGTCCATAAATAATACATACAATGTGTGAGTACCCTTCGTTGTGTTATATTCTTATACACAATAAATTATATCTTCAGATGAATGAATTAACAAAACCACAGGTGGACATTTTTTTTACTCATCCTGTATACAGACTACTCTTCGTTTCTACCACTGATACCTTAGTGAGGTTCAATTCTGGTAATACTGTACAAGCTCTATATATTTATGTAGGTGTCGACGTGCACACTCCCAGTCATGGTAAAAATATGCTTCGGCCCCCTCAGAGAGCTTGTCGTAAGATGCGACTAGCTGGGGCACCCGTGTGCTTTCCGAATGTGAAAAGGAATAGAGAACCGTCGTGATATGACTGAAATAGTGTTGAAAGCGACGTTAAATCATAGCTGAATGGCTGCTATTTCATTTTGCAGGATTTGCGGGTTCTTCTGAACGATAAAAAGGTCTCTGTGGACAAGTTAGCTATGGTCAGTGAAGGAGCAGAGGTATTACGCGTGGAGTTCCGCCTAATAAAGTTACTGGGACCAACTCTCACCATGGATGATTACCTGAGGAAACGGTACTCCCCTTTCAAGTGAGAAATATACTACAACCTATTTGTCATAATCTTGCCTTAACTTTCGTGCACGCCTCAATCGCTGGTAAATTCATACCCCATTGGAAAACTCTCACTGATGGGAGTTTTGACCAATATGTTGACACTGTGCGGCTGATACGGGTGGTGTAGGGTCTGATACTCAATTTAAAAAAACACAACTTGCATATCACGAATATTCTGTTTTTCTACTTTGAAACATCGTTAATAACTGGCGACAATAATCAAAATACGAATCCAGCTCGTCAATAAATACTTAGCCGTCGTCTATCGAAGAATTTCCGCGTCCATAATCCAAAGACATATTCCATACAACATTAGCACCAAACATAAAGAAAAGAATCATAGTATACATTCACATATGCTAGTTTCCTGCAACAGAGACGCCATCAACAATTTATGTTTATGTATACTATGATTTGTCTTTTTGAATTTAGTGTTAATACTGTTATATGGAATATGGAATAGGTCTTTGGATTATGGACGCGGATACTCTTCAATGGACGACGGCTGAATTATGGATGACGGACCAGACGCTTGTAATTCAATGATGACGACAAGACATCATTTTTCAAAAATATCAAATCCGTATCGCTCCTCAGCATTCTTTATTCATATGATTTTCGTTGTGAAGTCGTTATCTGAAGAATGATGTATCTTAGTCACGCTTTGATTGTGACTGTTCATATGGACACCATGAGGATCTTGAAGTATTAGGTTCATACGGCCCCTAGCCCTCGGTTAAGCGGAATTAGACACAATTTACGAAATGTAACGACGTAGATCTTGCACGCTATTTTTATCATTTTTATATGGAAGGCGGAACTTAATTCTATAATGATTTGAATACCGAGAGTTAAAAATGCTAGACATGTTTTCGTCAATAAACATCAAATTTTCACGAGAATCAATACTGAAATTCACTGACGTTGAGTGGTTCAGACGGGTGCGCCAATGGCTGTGTCGGGAATAGCTGGCCGTGAGTTTAATGATGTGACTGAGAAAAGGGGAGATAAATTAATTTATATAGGATGCCGCATAAGTGACAATGGCCCACGTAACGTTAACTCGTGAGGTGATGTGGCCTGGATGATTAGGTGTTCATCAAAGCCGAAAGGCTGAAGGGCGAGGTTTAGGGTTATGGTTTAACACCAACACCAATGTTGGTTGTTGCATCACCACACACAGTTGACGTCTGTTTGACACGGTGACAAACCCAGACCGATCTCGGCGGTGAGTGCCAACACAAAATGGAGGGTTTAGACACCATTCTGATCATACAAACAAATAAACCGTGCAAGGTGGCGGTTGTTGCTTCACTAAGCGACAATAAATTGAGAGTATTGAGAATATAGGTATGACGGTGTCTCAATAAATCTTTACAAATATATTAGGTCAGAATCAGATTATTACGTCCATGCCTAGTCAGTGTTGAGGTGGAATAATTTGGGTTTCGACTACGAATTAGTCCGGCATCAAATTTGGTGCCAAAAATTATCACATATGTTACTGTCACTCGTGGCAAAACTAATTTTAACAATTTCATCTAACGTTATATAGACGCTTTGAATATTCTCTATTTACGCGACGCTGTGGAGAATATATATCCACGTTTGAGAATAGGAACCGCACGATGTGTTGCCGACATCATTGAAAAATACTGACCGCTTCTTCCTTGCAATAACTTAGCTTATGTTTATATATTATGATATTTGGATGTTGGTACTAATAATGCCATTTAAATGAGATCTTTCGGTTATGGACACGGAAACTATCATGTACAACGTCTGGCTATTGAATAGATATATTGATCCACATGATCCATAGATCCTGATGATACAGAGATCCAGAAGATATGAAGATATGAAGACGTATATGACGGGATTACTGCCACCTTATTTACACGATTCTCTCACTTTGCATATATATCAACCTTTTACTGAAGGAATACAGTGAATTATTGTCATCGGCATTGTAAACTACTCATTCATTCTCTCTTGGTTGCGGTGAAGACCGACACCTCAGAAAGAAATACATTTCACGTGCATCATCATTTGGTGCAGTGAATGTGTTTGTTCATAATTGAACAACCATCTCAATTTAATAGGCATAACATTGAAGTAGATTGGAAACTGTGAAAAAACAATTTGATTGTGTGCACAGGAAAGAAAATTTAATTTGGTGATCGTCATTTATAGATGATATGAGACAGAGCGATATACAAGAGAGATGACTACAATTGTAAACTATCCCTTTCTGAAGAGTAATATTGCATAGTGCATATGGCGTATACAAATCTCGCCAGGTATTATTTGCTAGACCATGTGTAAAATGTGACGAATTTAATCAACGTCATAAAACATTATTGCAGAAACTTGTAACACAGGGCTATACTACTAAGCGCGTCCAATCAAAGTTTCTCATTTGGCGATACATATCGCATGTTCATAGCAAAATACGATCATAACGTGCAAGATCTATGGCGTTACGTTTCGTAGAAGCTGTATGAGCCCATTTTCTTAAAGATCCTGATGGTGTTCATATGTACAGATACAAATCGTGACTGAGATACATCAGTCTCCTGATAACGAGTTTACAACCAAATATGGATTCAGAATACTGATCAGCGATATGGAATTTACAGTTTTGGAACATCATGATGTCCTGCTGGGATCATTGGAAACTGTTGACCATTTCTCTCTTGAAGGAAACTAATCTATGTTTTTGTACACTATGATTGCTTTTAAGAATTTGGTGCTATGCAGTCATATGGATTTTGTCTTTGGATTATTAATGCATTTTAATTAAAGAAACTTTAATGGACGACGGTTGAATATTGGATGACGGACAATACGTTTGTATGACGTATTATCTAATATTTTGAGAAAAAAGCATTGTAATGGAGAAATTGTATGGTTATTTCACTATTTCCCTATCATTGCTGTGTTAATTCAAGTCCTCCGTGTTGATGGGCATCTATCCACCGTATATCGAAATAGCAGGACAGTATTGCGGTCACCTAAAAAAGGCTGCAAGTTCATGCGCCTATGTCAGGAGGTGCGCGGTCACGGGGGTGACCAAAAAAGGGCATTCAACGCCCAATGGGCGTCAGCAACTATTTGTTCCGCTGACCGTCAAAGCGAAACTTAGCCAAAATATTTTTAGCCATGGGATGGTGTTGCGTGACTTCAGACAATAAAAACATGGAACGCGCATTTCAAGTCCATAAGGACCAGGAACATGATGTAAATACGTGTGAACTGTGTGCTTTTCGCTGTAGCCATTAAGAGGTACTTAGATTGGTTTCAAGATGGATTCTAGAGGGGAGGAGCTGGGAGTCCAGGACAATTAACGCCCACTGGGTGCCGAGTATATTTCATGTACATGTGATCACAAAACTCTACATGGATACGTGAATTTCGGTGGAGGGAACCTGGCCATTCTACTTAATTATTACACGGACACTAAATGCAAGAAAAAGGGGACAGTATGACATGGACAGAAGCAGTGTTAACAAATTACGGCATGTGACTGAAACCGATTGAGTATAAAGGATGGCATTGTGTCTATAAAACCTCCCCCCACTCCAGTCAGCGGTCTATAAAACCTCCCCCCACTCCAGTCAGCGGTGCAGATCAAAATAAAATATGTTCACCTTCAGTTGACAGTTCTACAATATTGTAGAATAGAGTGATGAACGCTTTTTATTGACTGAATGGTGGGGATTGGGCGACAATGCTGATAGCTGATAGTTCGAGCCCCGCTGGTGCATGTGTGAAAGTCTGTCAGTTACTTGCCGAAGGGCGGTGGTTCTCTCCGGGCACTCCGGCTTCCTCCACCAACCAAACTGACTGTCACCATATGAGTGAAACAAACTTGAGTGTGACATTAAGCCAAATTCCCCTCCCTCTACGAGCGTAGCATCCAAAATCTTTGGCGTTACTAAGAACATATGGTAGATTGTTGTGTTTTTTAGATTTTACAGCAATTTGAAGCCCAACAAATTCACTTTGAACGCTTTTCTGGATGGCGTGATGAATTCGACACATTTTCATGCATTTTATGCAAGCTAGTTGAATGATATTGAAGCACCCTATGGTGAATGCAGTTAGTAGCACATCAAAGAGAGACTACACTATTTCGACCCCATATGAATGAAGTACTCGTTATGAATGCATGCGTGACCTAGTGCGCATCAGCAAGAGTGAGGAACTTCCTTAACTTGGGGCTAGGGACCACATAAACCCCATGTACTTTACGATCCTCGTGGTATTCATATGAACAGTCACAATCAGAGCGTGATTGATACATCATTCTCTAGATAACGACTTTAATATACAAAGAAAACAATACTGACCAGCGAATCGGATGAGATATTTGGAACATCATGACGTCTTGCCGGTGTCATTGGAACCTGTTGACTGCTTCTGTCTTACAGGAAACTAGCCTATGCTTATATATATCATGATTCTTTTTTAATTTGGTGCAATATTGTAATCTGAATTAGGTCTACATGTGAGGTGCCGAGGGAGGCTTTTCTGTGAAGCCATGTGGTAGAGTTTTATAGTATGGAGGCGGAAATTCGTTATTGGACGACGGCTGAATAATGAATGACTAACTAGAGGCTTGTATTTGCGGGACTTGGAGGAGAGAGAGGTTCATGTAAAAAATCTAAGTGTAATGCGTGAATAATTAATTGGAAAAAATGTTTGTAAAAAGATTATTAATATTGAAAATGTCACTATGGATTGACATATTATTAATGCAGATTGCTGAACATTACCGAACCTTATAAATATCTCAGCATTCCAGCAATCACCCTCCGTCTATTACATTATGGTTCTAGATGTTCCACTGAGTAGCTTTACGTGGTGAAGAAGTATTGTTACTCCGAATAACGACAGAAAAGCCATATTTTGGTCAATATTTCGACATATATTATGTCATCGTCAGGACCTATGTGGTATAAAATGTGTTGTTGAACATGTATGTGTATCAATCCTGACGATGACACAATATATGTCGAAATATTGACCAAAATATGGCTTTTCTGTCGTTATTCGGAGTAACAATACTTCTTTATTATGTTTTTACATGTATAACTTTAGAACAATATGAAATAGGAAAGTGGAGTACCCGATAACCTCTCGCATGCGTTTACATACTGCACATTGCTTCCTTTCCCAGGACGCTACGATAGTAGTACTAATTCATGTAAAATGTTTCAAGGAAATCTTATGTTGTAAAGATGGGTCCACGTTAAATGTGTATCTCCATTATGGACGCAGACATTCTTTATGGACAACGGCTGCCTATTGACGTCAGATCCTACTATTGTATCATGAGATATCAAAATCAATGTATCGCCAAGGTACTAAATAACCACGTTTTGATGCTGCGCACGATTTCATTAACGAAAGAAGGCATGAGAACTTGACTAGGTACTAAAGCATGTGTTTGGTTATGAAGAAGGATAATTGGTAACCAAATGTATAAATATCTATACATACGTCCAATATGTTCGTGACTTAGGCGGCTCAATCGGAGGACAATTTATACCTTTGTAAATCTGCCGTGGTACATAATTGTCATGAAAGTCGCGACGTGTATACCAATTACATGTACAAATAATTATCAGCACGGAAATCGCTTTAAATGATACACATATACACACAGCGTTACTACAGTACACTGATTGTGTTCAGCTTTAGAGATCAACGCATATTCCTTGTTATGAGAAATTCTTATACATCAGTTTTCCAAATAACTTTATCATTGGTATAGCTTGTTCTGAAAAGGAAGATCGTTATTCAAGACATCGACCAATGGCATTAATATCGAGGAGTCACATAAATAACAATGCAGGTATACTATTGTTCCCACTGGAAAAAAGCATATCTTTATCGCTCTACCAATGTGTAGAATCCATATTATTTGTCTAGTAGACCGCATGCTCTTTCGGTTTGCCAATACAGCTTTTAGTCAAGGTTACCTTTGCCAACGCGGCTTCTCAACGTGGCATCATCGCTGAGATCCGTTTTCAGCTGGAAACCTGTAAACGCTTCAATATTTTTCGGTCCACAAGCACTTATCGATTCCGTCATTCAGATCCCGTGAAGTTTTCAATACCCATAGATGTATGTGTGTATGAGTAGCAAGAACTATTTGAATACATACGTCGATTCCTATATTCAACAGATAATCGTTGTTCACCGTTGTGCAAAAAGAAATTCCTTAGCAATAATCCAAGAGAATCTTTTTAATATTAGACTCTCTACATTCGACGGAAGCATGGATATAAGGTCAACAGTTTGTATTGATGAGGCGTTCGGATGTTTCTACGCAAACACATGCCAGTGGTCAACAGTTGCTGTTCCGAAGGCAGTAAGTAGTATATAATGGAGAATTACCGATGGCTATGCGTCATTGGTAGGAGGGAGCATGTGTAGGGCGGTGTGGGGGAACGGGTTGCACGGCATACTCTGTATGACCTGTGCCCATTGTAATACGATGGAGTGCCCAATCAAACCAAAACTAAACCAAAAGTATGTTCAAGTGCTAGGATTGTTCAAGCAAACACGTTATGAGTCACTGGTCTATGTTTACATGTATCTGTAATTGCAGTCTTGATTGACGAGATACTGCTCTTCCGACTATCAACGTAATGTACGTAACACACCGCGGCTACTTAATGGAACTCGGACATTCTTGACTGAGATACAATACTGAAGAAACCTGGATTCAATAAAAATAATACAAATCAGTGAAACGGATTTAACAATATGAGCATCCTGGTGTCCTGTCGGTGTTAACGGTTCCATTGAGTGACTTGGTTCTCCGGCGTATGTAGGCCTAAAACAACGTACTCTCTAAAAAATTGAGTGAAATTTCACTCAAGTAAGAGTGGAAATTGATCCCACTCAATGCTCGAGTGAGATTTTCACTCAACTTGAGTTACTTTTCACTCAACTTGAGTTAAATTCACTCAACTTGAGTGACATTCACTCAAGCATGAGAGTGGAAATTGATCCCACTCAAGTTGAGTGAACTTAAGTGGTTTTAACTCAAGTTGAGTGAAAAGTAACTCAAGTTGAGTGAAAAGTAACTCAAGTTTGAGTGAACAGGTACATTTCACTCAAACTTGAGTGGAACAGTTCACTCAAGTTTTTTTTAGAGAGTATAGCTCCGTTTATCCTGTAGCAAACTACATCCATATTTAACTCTATTTTACCAGTAACTGATTTGTGTCATCCTTTTTCTTCGCCTTAAGTCATCCCGGTTTAAAATATTTTTCTTTCATTCTTATATTTATTCAATTGTCAGCTTATACTGTCAGACTGAATTATGAATGACGGACTAGATGCTTGTAATATATCTCCTACTCAATTCGTTGATAAAATAATCATATATAAACAGTTTCAAACAGGAGGATGATTGCTGAGAGACATCAGTCATTAAAACTGTATTTTGGGTTGGTTTTATATAGACTTCTTTACTAACTGTGGCACAAGCAGATGGAGTTATTGATGTATCCTAAATCTATAGTTTGTTGTCATTCTTTATTCCAGTCATGGTACAGTTGTCTTCTATCTATTGTCTTTGGTAATTTACATTTAAGATAAAATGTTCCTTTCTCAGTCTCATTTAAAATCTGAATTTATGTGCTACTTGGCAAAATATCGAAATCGAAACTCAACGGAGTAATAATCTTCTCGTGTTCAGTATAATTTCATATTATCTAACAGGTCTCAAGATTCTATAATTTTTTATTTTTTTATTTCTATCAATACTCCCACTATATATACTTTTCCATTGTGCCATTTGTGTGGGACACGATTAAACATATCATATATCGAAACGGCACTTCCACAATAGCACGTTGAAAATCGCATACATGCGTTGGTTACATAAAACAGTTATATGATCAGAAAATTGATTGTAAGTTTATCCCTTCCCCCCTGCGTGTTCCAGTAATTCACAGAATTGTACAATATATAGAAGATTCGTAGATAAAATAAATTAATAGCCAAAATTATACAATTGTTGATCTTTACCACATGTGTATCCAATAACGACAAAGAAAGATGAAAACAATTTCTCCTTTTGGTAGCTTGATCAGCAATGAGTTTTAATTTAACGGCGAAAACATAGCGTTAGAAAAACATCGGATGGTTTGAAGGATTATACCCATAGGTTAAGTGCAAGAGGCACTTAGGTAGTTTATATATACCCATAGGTTAAGTGTAAGAGGCACTTAGGTAGTTTATATATACCCATAGGTTAAGTGCAAGAGGCACTTAGGTAGTTTATATATACCCATAGGTTAAGTGTAAGAGGCACTTAGGTAGTTTATATATACCCATAGGTTAAGTGCAAGAGGCACTTAGGTAGTTTATATATACCCATAGGTTAAGTGTAAGAGGCACTTAGGTAGTTTATATATACCCATAGGTTAAGTGTAAGAGGCACTTAGGTAGTTTATATATACCCATAGGTTAAGTGCAAGAGGCACTTAGGTAGTTTATATATACCCATAGGTTAAGTGTAAGAGGCACTTAGGTAGTTTATATATACCCATAGGTTAAGTGTAAGAGGCACTTAGGTAGTTTATATATACCCATAGGTTAAGTGTAAGAGGCACTTAGGTAGTTTATATCGATCCCTGGGTGACATAAAGCGGGGTCATCATATTCATCTCACTATGTTCGTAACGACAATGGGATTTATTGCACCATCGAGACAACTGCCTGAGATTTTCCCAACATCTTTGTTCATTACTATAACGCACCTAACGTAGACTGGAATTTATACACTTTATTTCCATGGAGCTTTGTCTTCAAATCGTCTGGAATACCATTCATAAAACCTAATGGGCTTAGAAGATTGTCAGTAAATTTATCAATTCTTAGAAAACTTCACTGTCGTCCTTGTTACATGTTACGTATAACCAAACCTTGTATGCGTCATTAGGATATAATGTTTTCCCTTTCATGGAGTAATATTGTTATTTAAACGAGTATATATATACCATAGATTGTTACAAAGAAGATGGATAGAGGGCAAGTGCCCTCTCCTGGGTTAATCGTTTGCCCATATTTAGGCATACAGAATAGAACAGGCCTCCGGTATTACAGCAACAGTATGCATCCCAGAGGTGGGAATACCTTGAGCCTAATCACTGCAGAACCGACGGTGGACACATTAAACAGTCGTAATGTCGTGTAAAGTGCAACACACCGAACATTAGCAGCACGCCAAGTAATACAGTCTGTGTGCAAGGCTTATCTTGAGCAGTTTTGTCAAAGACGTAATTCTTGTGAGATTAGATTGAGAATGGCTATTTCAATTAGAGAACTAAAGCATCGCTGAATGGGAAATAATACCTGGATGTATAATTCCAGTCATCTTCAGGAATAAATTATAATATAATTATACCCCTACAGTGTGAAACACCCTGCCAGAAAATACTGGATCGGATAAGAATCGAACTCAGGACTTAGGGGATACCGTCCCACCGCTATATACCGACTGAGCTACCGTATTGGGGAACAGCTCGGTAATTCAATCCATTTCACAAGTATATGGCTCATTGCCACGATAACAAGTGAGTTTTTGGATATATTCGAAGATACAATGTTTCCACTAATGATTTGCAGTCATCTTCAGGGATAAATTTTACTATAATTATATTCCTACATTGTGGAACACCCTGACAGAAAATACTGGCTCGGATGAGAATAAAAAATGAGCGCAATTATTAGTCGAAATGATTGAATTAGCGAGCTGTTCCCGACTGGACTCTGTAGGTCGGTCGGTAGAGCAGTGGGACGGTATCCCCTAAGTCGTGAGATCGATTCTCATCCGAGCCAGTATTTTCTGGCAGGGTGTTTCACAATGTAGGAATATAATTATATTATAATACCTCGATCATGTCATTTTCTACGGAAGCCCCCAGGGGACATGAGAGAAAAAAAATATATACAAAGCCATCTCGTGCGCACGACTTAGAGCCGTAACTCGTGCGCACGACTTAGCCGCCTATCTCGTGCGCACGAGATAGGAACGAGGCTCCATATTAGATTCGCATAAGACCTCGTTCTGGTGAGGGAGAACCTCGTCTCTAAGTCGTGCGCACGAGATAGGCGGCTAAGTCGTGCGCACGAGTTATGCTTCTAAGTCGTGCGCACGAGTTAGCCTTCTAACTCGTGCGCACGAGTTACGTCTCTAAGTCGTGCGCACGAGTTAGCCTCCTAAGTCGTGCGCACGACATAGACGAATAAGTCGTGCGCACGACATAGACGAATAAGTCGTGCGCACGACATAGACGAATAAGTCGTGCGCACGACATAGAGACGAGGTTCTCCCTCACCAGAACGAGGTCTTATGCGAATCTAATATGGAGCCTCGTTCCTATCTCGTGCGCACGAGATAGGCGGCTAAGTCGTGCGCACGAGTTACGGCTCTAAGTCGTGCGCACGAGATAGCTTTGTATATATTTTTTTCTCTCATGTCCCCTGGGGGCTTCCGTAATTTTCTTATATTAGGGGAAAACAACAGTGTATAGAGTTTTTCAAATATATGTTTAAGATTCATAAAAGAAGATGTATTTAAGGTTTTTTTGCCTCGTGGCCAAATTCACCTCAACGAATTTTTTCGATCTATATTTTTTAAATATGGTAACACCCGCCCATTCTTATGTCCATATGCATTTCCGACTTCCACCGGCCAATGGTCAGTTTTGTTTTAGGCTTCTTAGTATGGTGGGCCATCCCTGCCACCATTCGTTGTGTTGAACAGTTAGCAATGTAATTTCAATACATTGATAATAAACCATCTCAAGCTTCGAAGTTCAATGTATCGAAATTCAATTGCAATGTATTGAAAGTTGATCAATCCAAAGCGCATACAAAGAAAATCGGCTACTGACATGTCTTGCTACAGAGCTAGGTGCCCGTGTTATGGCCCCGAAATTTGCGATAGACCAGATTAGTACCTGGGTGACGTGTCATCGCTCTTCAGATTTATTCAACAGGTCAAAGTGGTGGCCTATATATATATATATATTCGTTTACAAAGCTATATACAGGGGCCAATCATCAAGGCGCTAAACGGACCCCCTTTATCTTTTATCTTTTTTTCCATCCCACTACAATTTTAAAACAGCTGTTCATACAACATAGACACTGATGAATAGAGATTTCATATAAAATAAAATTGCGTTAAATGGATAAAATAGTATTAAAATTGGAAATAAATTGAAAAAACCCCCACCTCCCATTGAAGGACTACGTTTAGCGCCTCGATTCTTGGCGCTGATATAGTTCAGTCTGTTCAGTAGAGTTACAGTTCGGTGAGAGTTTAAAATACCGGTAATGTCGGCATTGTCTCCGCAAGATAGGGACACTCGACCACGTTATATGAGCTCCTCTCCAGCTATAAATCAAGCGTGTTGAGAAGGAAACCATCTATCATTTAATGCAAAATTTGTAGAATCGGCTATTCACGATTAAATCACGAACATTTACTAAAAAAAAGAGCCAGTCCCAAGGTGTATTCCATGGCACGAAGATCTCACAGTGAAACATATTCTTATCGACTGTATAGATTTTAAGATTGCAAGAGATTCTTTTTATCGAGCAACTACTTTAGAAGATCTTTTTGGTCGGGTGAGGAAGGACTGTATCTTAGGTTATTTGAGAGAAATCAGTTTGTTGCATAAGTGTTAAGGTGTGTATGTTTTAATGTGCTGGATTACTAAGTTATTAACTTGAATACTTACAATTTTGTTTGATCGGCGCTATATAGCTGAAATATTGCTGAACGCGAAGTTAAATCTTAATTCTCTCTCGCTCTCTCCTTGTAGTACGATGTTATATAGATATTCAGTAGTATCAGAATATAGGGCCCGGCATCGTTGACAAAGCTGACAACAAGCATATAATGGCAATTCACCAAGAAAAATCTCGTTTCATTGGTTGAATTTCAATACATTGAAAATAGAAACCTATGGTTGGTTGATTTTCAATACATTCATATTATATTTTCAAAGCATAGAAATTACATTACATTTTAAATTTCCAATACATTAATTCGGGGCTTATGATTGACTGAATTTCAATGTATTGATATTACATTTCCAATACATTGAAATTCGAGGCTTGTGATTGGTTGATTTTAAATGTATTGAATTTTTTGGTATTTGTCCGACGCAACGAATTTTGGCAGGGATGGTCTATCATACCGCTGTGTTATGGCACGGAAACGGACGTAGTCATCGCCATATAGTACCATGTCCATACCGCTGTTTCACGATGTTTTCATCAACGAGAATCGGCAAAAGGAGAAGTCGGATAAGTCATACGGTATGACCCGACATCCTGGCACCACCAGAACCATCAGTACTTCAAAGATGTAATATCTCTTTGGTATCTCAGTGACCTTATTTTCAAAGAATAACCACCCCATTTCATGCACAGCAGAAACATTTGTTCCTGTCTTGCATATTATTATTTTCCTGTTATTACGAGCGAGTCAGTGTTCTGAGTCGGTGTCAAGTTATAATGTTTGTGAGGATGCTCATGTGAGCAACTAACATTGGATATACCTAATTCCCAACGTAGTTCTGAATAATTGTATGACAAAGTCACAAGTTGCCGTAAGATCCGACTTATGACAGATAAGCTATTCAACGGGAAGCGAAATACAGCGACAAAGAATTCTATTGGTCAAACGGTGTCATGTGCCTTTAATTTCGGATGATTACTTTGTATCAAGTCGAGTCAGACATTGTGGTCACGGTCCTGCATTTGATGTAGTTGTTTGGTCGACTATCTTCCTAGTGCACCGTTATGCAAACATCCTTTTGCTTATATAAATATTGTGTCATTATTCTGTTTTTTTCACGCTGTTTTACAATGGTATTTGGGAACAAATTATGCTGGACTATGGGTCTGCGCAGGGAGAGTACTTCTTTCATAATCCTGGTTATTGTTGTTGCTTGAAGCACAAGTGCATCGAGATTATTGTTTTATGCCAACCTTTGTTCCAGTCATGCCATTGGGTCAAATAAAAGGAAAACAAAGTCATATTCTGAGATTCACTGTCATGCTTTCAAGCAATTAAAAGTGGAACTTCAACTCATCCCACCATCTTGATTATTCTACAATTATATGACTGTAGATTTGATCAACAGATTGATATTGTGTTTTGTTGGTTGTCTAGTCACGTTGGCATCAAAGGTAATACTGATGCTGATAAAATGGCTAAGGCAGCCCTATATAATGAGGTTGAACCTGTTGGAATCCCATATAGCGATTTCAGACCCTCTATCTGTACTTATGTGAGAAAGCTGTTTCAATTTTTATATGATGCTTTGAATAATAACAAACTTCATGAGTTCAAAAAAACTGTAGGCTATACTCATCGGAACAGCAAGAAACGTTTCGATCAAGCCATGATCAGGCGATATAGAATCGGCCATATACGATTAACTCACGAACATTTACTAAAAAAAAGAGCCAGTCCCAAGATGTATTCCGTGCCACGAAGATCTCACAGTGAAACATATTCTTATCGACTGTATAGATTTTAAGATGGTAAGAGATTCTTTTTATCGAGCAGCTACTTTAGAAGGTAATTTTAGTCGAGCGAAAGAAGACTGTATCTTAGGTTAATGTGTGTACGTTTTAATGTGTTAGATTACTAAGTTATTAACTTGAATACTTAGAATTTTTTTTGATCGTCGCTATATAGCTGAAATATTGCTTAATTCTCTCTCTCTCTCACTTTATTAGTGTATTAGTAGTTTTGGTTGAGTATATTAATAGTTTGGTTAAGTATATAAGTACTTTTGGTCTCCTATCTTTTGTCGCCGGTAAGTAACATTTGGTAAATAATTTTCTTTTCTTAGTCTGCTTAAGTGTATTGACTCTGACTTAATGTGGTAACCTGACATCCGTTGGGTCACTGTCGAGCTCAGAGTGTAACCTGTGTATGCGACGCTTAGAAAAAAGTCCGGCACGTAAAGAGGGATGGATCTAATGAGATAAAATACATGTGAAGTTTGTAACACATGGTTGGTTATGTCCAACGAGTAGGAAAATATACTTGACCCAAATAATTGGGATTACATGGGTTCTTTCACAATGTGGAGGACTTGGACCGGTATCGTCTTCATATCGAGTTTGACGTACAAGGTTAAACCATCAAACAGTAACAGGTTTCGATGTATGTTGTGAACAGCTCTCAAGCGCCCACACATCTCATGAACATGTACTTCTTCACCTTTGATATTATTACAGAGTGCCGACTGACGTGGAGCTTTGCCAGGAATACGCGGAGGAAATGAACTGGAACACTTTCAAAGAGAAAACCTTGCGTTACTTTGGAGACTCTAAGGAGCAGAAGAACGCCGCCATGATGCCGGCCACGAGTAAAGGTAGCTCTGGCTGGGCCAGGTGGCCCGGAAGTGGCATACGTCGGACAGGCGGAACCACGTACAATTCACCCGCCGACCAGAATGAACAGGTGAGCGGACTAGAGTCACGGACAACACGGGAATGCCTTTAGTACTCTTCACATCGGCTCCAAGTTACAGCCACATTTACTTGTTTGACCATTCTGAAGATGTTTCCGATGTAACAATGTTATTTTCCGCGATATTCACGCAAGTGTTGACATACAGAGAGGAGAGACGTTCAAGGCGTCGATGGAACACTCGATACACATTCCTAAATTAATGCTCCAGTCTGACCTCCTATGCGAAATATGTGCTTTGGCTGTAATGTTTGATTATCACCATGACCAGTTCTAAACAATATCAGAAATAAGCCTCCACGATGTATATTTCGAGTTCTTAATAATCATCAATTTTAATATAAATTTTGAACCTCTGGTGATAGTTTTGGCAGTAAAGCCACACCTGCATTACTATGAAACAGCGTTTATAATTTAATTATTTGATCGGTATATCACAACAAATCTCCAAGATGATACAAACAGTCTAAATAATATATAGACGAGAGCTCCCAGTCGAAAATCGTAACTCATTAATACATTTACTTTTTAAAATATATCAATTTTATTTTTATCCACAGGTTGCTGAATTTCTGATACGTAGCGGTCGGAGTTCAAAACGGAAGACGTCTCCTCGGAATCGTCTTGTGCGTCGAGATACCATCGGTCTTCCAATAGAGATACGAAGGACATCTCTGTTTCCAAAATCCAGGATACAGAAGCAAATCTTGCGAACCGAAGCTGACATGATCGTAAAAAATGACCGTAGTCTCATCTTGGTACCACAGAGAACCAGGTTTTCTGGCAACTTGATCAGGCAAACTTATGGGAGTAAAGCTACGTAATAGTGTGGGATAGATATTTGACATCGGCGATTGAAATGTCGAAATTGTCATTCAGTACAGGAGCGTTGTCGGGTACAACTTCTTCGTAAGACTAATAGACTGATATTGGGCGCGTTCTTCAAATCAAAGAACATCAAAGAACATCCGCGTCCATAATCCAAAGACCTATTCCATATAACAGTAGAAGGACAACCTGTCCCTCTATCCGCTGTTAGAGCTAGAGGAATACTCTAAATCAAAGAACACCCATGGGATTAACTACTTACGCCTTGTTGTAGAATTCTACATAAAATCGGAAGACATGGACAGCATGCTATCTCTCCAACATCATTACAATTTGCTGACCGTATAAGTTTATAAGTAAACTTAATTTGACACATACGTGGATTCAAGTACTTTCGCTTGGCTCGGGGACAATGTACTCACATTCTAGTTAATATCACTGTACAAACTATTAAGTTTTGTGCTGACCGGTGGAAGCGAATATGTATCTAAATACAAACGAATATCTCGAGTTGAAAATGCTATTCGGTATTCGGTGAACGTAGAATTAACATTGTAGCGTGAGTAATGTTTCAGTCTGTCTTTCGATATTATAGGATTAATGATTTCAACGGCAGGCATATCTGGATGAAAACTGTTACTGCTGTTTAAAACAATTTCCGTCAGTTATAAATGTGTTCATATTTAATGACTGCAAATACGTTTTTGGGAGAGAAGGCCATATTTCAAGAGCAGTGAATTGAAAATTATTTTGCTTTCTTAGTGTAGTTCTTTATATCGAGAACATTTTCTTTACGCCTCCTTTAAAAGGTTTGTCGTATAAATGATCGATTGGTCACATAGCGCTCATCCTCCCAACGGTGACACACAGAAACAGAGAGCGGGTTCCTACGGAGGCAGGATGCATTAAGGCGATAGTCCACTGTGACGAGTCTGTATTCTGTCTCTTAATGATGTCGCAGAAAGCCCTGGTGATCGCACCTGGTGACTGAAATCCACCGCAACCCACAGCAATGTGTCTGTTAAAGCCCATTAATATAAGACCCATTCTCTTGTGAGTGAAGTAGATGAAACATGTTTGTCATCGAAGAACATTTAAGACGACTATTTGCGCATTAACACATATCCACAGAGTCTTGCTCGATGTTAAGGAACTCATCTGTTGTAATAGTCCGCCCTACTCCAATGAAAGCATTACTGTGTTGTTCACCACAGAAATTTTCTCTTGTCACATTTGTGTGATAGAAAGGTATCCTACCGTAGCACTTTATCCTGAACAGAAGATTAAACCGACTTGATGACAAATGGGAAAAGTTCGCCTTGGGTTCTCAGAACTTATTGTGATCAATTTGATCACCACACAAAACCGCAAGCTCACAATTGCACAGAATATGAACTCAGTTTAACACAAATCATTCACTTGAAGTTGTGTGCTCATTTGTGAGGTTCATTTGAAAGCACAGTACCTCTTATAGCAGACGGAAGGGAAACAGCATTGAACATTCCAACGTTTATTTTCATAAAAAAGCTGATCTCGTACGATTCATCCTAAATACCTTAATTAAATTTAATTTCCAGCGGCATTTATATTTACAGTTTCATCAAAATGAGTGTATACAGTTTTGTTTCAATCTAATCTGATATTTGTTGAATGCATTCACCAACAGGGTTGAGAGAGTGTCAATCAAAGACTGCACATTATAATAGTTAGGTATGCCAGACCATTGTATATGGCCATGAAGTGGATGGAATGTCAATATCAGAGAATGTTTACAAGAAACGGTATTCCCCATACACCAAAAGAAATTTATTCTGTACAATTTCAATATCACTGATAAACAAAAAACAACAAAATGAAAACAAAACCCTTTCCTGATACGGATGGAACAAGAGTGGGTCCTAAATGACACTAGCCTAGTATTTATATTGACTATTCCATATCTTTCAAAACATTCTATACTTACAATAAGTTTGACAATTTTTCCCGCAATCTAATCTACAGAATTAGGGGATTGGGGAACATACTTACACGGACTATACATAAATGTTACAGTGCTTAACCATACACGATCAGCAGGTATTTTACTCATGGCAATACTTTTACGTATTGTCTATAAATTCTTCAACAGAATCTTGACTCTGGATTGCTTACCTTTATTTTGGCGAGAAAATGATGTATGGTATGGAAGGAGAGATGATACAATTATAGACTATTGTAAATCAATTGAATATCAGCTGAATATAATAGATTGCGCCCATTTCAAATATGATACTGTAACAGTCACTGCGAAATTTATTAGATTACAAGAGCGCACGCGGCTGCTATGGCAAATTTGGGGCAGCTAATCCTGCATTTCGAATGGAAAAGAAAAGAAAATAAACACCATGGAGCAGATATGAGCTTGTAGAAAAGTCCAGCGTGTCTTAGAAGTAGCGACGGATGTTGGAATCTTATAATAAAGTCAGTTAGTAACAATAAATCATAAGAGCAGTATCGATATTTCAAAATTAAGATTTGTGTCATTGTAGAAAATTAAGATTTGTGTCATTGTAGAAAATTAAGATTTGTGTCATTGTAGAAAATTAAGATTTGTGTCATTGTAGAAAATTAAGATTTGTGTCATTGTAGAAAATTAAGATTTGTGTCATTGTAGAAAATTAAGATTCTTTCATTGTAGACTGTTCTAATGTTCAGATCTGAGGATATTTTCACCACTGGGCTGGTTTTCCCTTCATGGAAGATCAACAAAAATCAAGATCCAGGAAAGTCAATCCAGGCTTCTATGAAATTCAGGCGATTTATGTGGCAGAGTTGGTTGTTCACATATCCAGCTTTCCTGCGGGACGGAAGAACATCTCTAAGGTGAGGCCTGCAAAATAATACCAGGATAAATATCAGGTGATTTAGATACTAATCATACTCTTCGGAATGGCAAAGAATCACTGCGAATCCGATCTGACAAAATCTATCAAAGGAAATACAGCATTCTGGAGATGTGAATACTCAAATCAGAAATTATAAGAAATACCCGGGCCATACTCATCAACTCAACTATATATTATGAAAGCGTTGTCCACTGTGAAGCAAGATATGAATATAGAAAGATAATTTTAGCGTCAGCACCGAAAAATGAAGACTTCGTACACAATTGTCATGCTAATAATTTAACGACCCTTTTTGTATGTTGAGAGATCATGGTCACGATAAAGGGGAGTTAATCCAGTCATTTTTAACTCATTTCCGGCGGCGCGGTAAACATGGGAGCGGCCATCTTGATATTGGACGAGTAACAGGTGTTTTCTCGAGCCATACTTCAAGGCGTGCCATGGAGTGATCCAACTAGTTTCATATCGTAAAACGACAGGATTGTATCACCCGTTCGTGGTTAACACATTAATATTAATTCTGTTATAATGAATTCATCGAATAAATGTCCTTTAGTACTATTTTATTATGACTGAGAGACCAAATCGGTGACCATACATGATCAAGTTATTCACCTGTACGTCTGCAGCAAAATGTTTGAGATTGAACTGCGAGTTACTAAAAACTCGAAACAGTAAAACACGCGGAGCGGATTGATGTGTAGGGAAAGTCGATCTAGGCTTAATTTACAATGACACACATCAATAAAGAAATAGTGGCTTGATGATGGGTCCCATATAATGCCACACGCGAACTCTTACATCAGGCTATATGAAGTGACTTAATATGTCAACCAGAGAACATTACTTTCAAAGTCCTAGTTGGACATGCGGTTCATGTGCACATTTTGCCAGCAAGCACTTAACTTCCGGCTAACCCCACACTTTCCAGATGGGTCATTGCGCGAACTACATTAGTCAAACCTTTAATGAAAACAAACAAATCGACGTTTTTTTTTAACCATAATTGTGCATCGTTACCTGTATTCACCAGTTGCACACGTAATCGGCTTGTAATACGCAGATTATAAGCTACAAACGTTTCCGCCGGCATTGATGCATCTGCATCAATAAGTTTTCTTGTACTTCTTTTGAAGGGAATAAACATACTCATGTTTGTAGCTAGGCCCGGGGTCGAGTCAACGTAACATGATGTCCAGTGTAGCATTGCTCGCCTGAAGGGCTTACAGCTGGTCGCCCAGCAAACCAGATATTTTGTTTCAAACCAATTTTGAAGAAATTTAACATTTTTCCTGAAACCTATTAAATCAAATTTTCAGTACCGCATAGCATATAACATGGGGGGTCGAGTGGATATACTGCACATTTTCAAGAAACTTCCCGTCTTATTATGATTTTAGTAACTGTCTCTTTTTTTTTTGTCCGACTCGTACTGCAACAGTTTTGGTTGAAATTCCATGAAACTTTGAAGAAAAAATTCACAAAGGACATCTCACGCTCATTAGGAGCCGGATTTGTTTTCACCAAAAGCCCGTAAAACTTGTCAGAATAGCCATGGGATCGGGGAATGTCTATTGAAAGTCCCAAAATTGAAAAAGGGTACTTCAGGCCGGGTCCATAAAATGTACATGTACACACTGCATGTAACTTGTGTGGCCCCATCTCTCGTCATCGAAGATGGGCAGACAACAGGGCATTTAATGTCCACCAGGGGCTGGGAATATGAAGATGTCCGGCCGACAAAGCCATAGTTTTGGTCTAAAGGTCCGTGAAACTTGGTCAGAATAACTATAGGGACAAAGGGGTGACATATGAAATAGAAATTAAAAACAGGCATGAAACACCCGTTCGGGGTTGGGAACCTTCTGGTCGGAAGTTCGGAGAGAGCAGAAACAGAAAAATAATATAAATAGGTATTTAACACCCACTGGATCCAGGTACATTTACACATCCAAGGCAAATCCCAGAGGCTAAGAGAGGCTCTAACGGGTGAAATCCGTTTTACGCTAGTCACATTTAAATCTTCAAAATATGTATAATGGGAAGCAGATACTTGCCTGACTCAGATAAATGTTATCAAATGTTTATATCAGTACAAAATGTGTATGTATATAACCTTCCCATGCATTTTAATGTCTCGGGAATGAGACAAAGCATGTACTGTGTCTCTCATTTTTGGATATGGTAGAACCAACGATAAAAGAAAATCTACTTTCCAGGAAACAATATTCAGGGATGCCTTGTTGTCTAATTCATATCGTTGACGATTGTTTGCCAATCCCTTTTGGATGTCCAAGTAAAGACTACCGCTATGTAAATGTGTTGGGGCGGTGTAATCGTGGATGGGCAGTAGTTACGTGTAGTTGGATTAGATACCAGCTAGTATACTGGTGCCATTGTTTTCAGTGAGCCATCTTCTGTGATCAAGATTTCTGTTAACTCGAATTATGTCCTTAGAGTATTTACTAGTATTCACAGTCAAAGCTGAAATTAAGGCAGGTTTGTTCAAATATTGATGCCGATGTCATGGGAATTCTCTAGCGATAATCTTGATCCAATGAACAAGCATTAGCGTTATTCTGATAACCTAAAACACGATCCGATTTCTCCCACCGGTAACTAATAGTCTTTGTGTTAGGCACGATGAGCAAAACATTCTACTTTATTGGACGAACTGTCCTTGAACCAATACGTATCAGTAGCATCACGATTCTCTATCCAGACATGTTAGAAATATAAATGTAGTAAGCACTCTATCGATGGTAGTTCACTGGTTGACCAAGATACAAGGGCTACTTGCAATCTTGGATCATGAAGTAACTCGGAGAATCCCGGTCCTAAATAATTCAAAATGGATATTTGATTTTAAGGTCAAGAGTAATTGTGCGGTCTCTAGTGATACGGTTAAAAGCACGACCTATCTTGTCTTCACTAGAAATTCTAATTCATTACTGCACAGCCCGTGCCTGCATGGCTACAGATTGCCAATTGTCGAGCCTAAATCATCAGATAAACACACAATATCCTTGTCCAAACCTCTTTCCATAGATCTCCACTGGAGATGAAGCCCAACAAGAGCGTTCTTGTCATTAAGGGATATTAATATTGTTCGGTTCATGGTAGAAGCAGTTTGTATCAATATATGTACATATGTACGCGGTCCTCTTTCTGATGCTGACTTGAAATTAAAAGGAGCGTCGTGTTATTGAATCGAATATTACGCCATCGTTAGCGATATTATATTCTGCATAGATTGACCTGTTATCAAGTCAAGTGGGCAGTTGCTCTCAAAGCGAGAATAACAAGCATAATACTCTAGAACACGACAACTATACATTATACAAATATTGCATGTTGTAGCCGGGGACATGACGATTTGTCAGCTCGAGAAAAGTGGTGTACAACGAGCGCGCAGCGCGAGTTGTACATCACCTTTCGAGAGCTGACAAATCGTCATGTCCCACGCTACAACATGCAATACTTGTTTTATTATACCGAATGACATACTTGAAAAAAAAATGGAGACTTTAAAACCATGTGAATGAGGATGGTACGGTGAAATGAGCATATCGTGTTCAACATTGCGCGACTTTTGTTGATTTCAAAACGCCGTGTCAAGATCGACTGTTCGACCTCGGCTTGTTTTTTTTAAATTGTCGACTCAATCGCATAATTTGGAAGAGTAACGTTCTCGGTGATCTTACGTACCTTTTTTAAAGATGCCAAATTTATTTCAGTCAATTACCAAATCACATTCACTAATTTCTATCACCAACGGGCCGACGTATACACATCAGGCCGACGTAAATACACATCAATCTTCGTTTCGGGAAGTATGTTGGCGCGCGCAGGCTGTCAGCCAGTGAAAACATTACGAATTTACACGAGGTATAATGAGGTGATCATGTCATTCAAGATGGCCACACGAGCAGCAGCAATAAAAGCTCGGCTAGGATACAAATCATCACATGGATCAGTTTTGGTTCTTGTGATGCTTTTAGAAATATGCAGTCAGTATATTTACCTGCGGGTTCATATGACTTTTTGTCAGTGCGCCGGCATCTTTTTCTGTCACCCTTATGTTTAATTACGAATGTTTGAATGTTTGTTAGGTTACACCATATCGATATACCGACAGCGTGTTCCAATGAATACAAATCATGGCGTGCGTCACCGTTTGCAGACTCATGCCATTCTCTTGTGCGCACGTCATCCTCTATCCTCTTTATTTTATGAACGAGCCTCTTGCTCTGAATAATCGCTTTACACGCGACGTCGGGAACAATATAAATTCATACAAACTATTCGACTTGACGGGAAATGGTACTGTTCAGGTGGTATAATAAGATCATTGACACGGAAATTTTCCTTGGACGACGGCAGTCTATGGAATGTCTGATCTGGTACACGTATTAATCCCTAATCAGTCAAGTATATATTCAGTCCATTATCAATCGTAGCATAGAATGTCGAATCAAAATAGTCACTGCTAAACTGAACATTTCTCCAAACGAGTATTGATAAGGGATACAAACCTTTTTTTTCTTTTCTTGATATGGTTTTAGATACGCGGTCAGAATATTGGCTTATGGAGTCATATGACCTGTTGTCAGTACGTCGTCATCTTTCCCATAACTATACATGTTGCGTTTAATGACTGCATAAACCCCTGCATGGTATCATAATGTATTGTCGAGTATTGGTAAACAGGGTCGAAGAAGATCAAAGAAAACTCACCGTTTCATAATGCATTGTCGAGTATTGGTAAACAGGGTCGAAGAAGATCAAAGAAAACTCACCGTTTCATAATGCATTGTCGAGTATTGGTAAACAGGGTCGAAGAAGATCAAAGAAAACTTACCGTTTCATAATGCATTGTTGAGTATTGCTAAACAGGGTCGAAGAAGATCAAAGAAAACTCACCGTTTCATAATGCATTGTCGAGTATTGGTAAACAGGGTCGAAGAAGATCAAAGAAAACTCACCGTTTCATAATGCATTGTCGGCGTTTTTGAAGATCTCTCTGAGGATCCTGTACCTTTGGACATCATTCAGATTATCACCTAGAGGTGCGTCACGTTTCCTTTTCCCACTAAAAAGAAAATATAGGGGTATATTAGTATACATTCTCGACATTGTTAAAAAGATAACCAATATCATACAAACATATATTTGTGTTCATTGTATTTGCAAGCTACTTTTTTTGTGAATATATACGAATATATTTGAAAAAATCATATAAGAATGTGTCAACTAGATAAAATCGGGTAACTTAAAACATAAAGTTTTGGTATATAACGTCGTGTCATGAGAAAAATGCCTTGCCGCGATTTCAGGCAAGTTAGTAACAAAAAAAGTAAGTAAAAGCTCATTAAAATTAACTTCATAGTTAGATGTCGGTTAACATCCAAGAAAGGAACACAGATTGAAGCAGATATACACGATTAAGAAACAAAGAGAAGCGAAGAAGAATAGGCTACAGATATTGAACTATTCAAGAATTTTACGTAGTTAAGGTGGCTCGGAAGTATCCAAAATAACCATTAGCGCAAGTTGTGGCTCAGTAAAGAAATCTCTCAGCGCGGATTCACTGCGTTCAGAACGTCATGGTTTCATAACGTCACATTCGACATTCACAATTACACGTTGTGTGGCGTCTTGAATGCAACAGGTGAAATTCACGAGAACCTAACAATTATTGCCGATCCCCTTTTTTATTGAATCTGTACTGAATTTGAAAGTATGAAAAAATGACATGGATTTTAGGCATTCATATACACAGAAAACAAATTCCTTAAAAACTTAAGGAATATTCCCCGACTATTACACCAGCGGAATATTCCTCAACATAACTAAGGAATATTCCTTCCTTAACATGCTACAGAATATTCCTTATTGAATTTTAAGGAATATTCCGCTGATTCTTTAAATTTTAAGGATTTTTTTTCTGTGTAGCAACTGATGTAAACATTCCTGGTAATAATATACTACTGGAACAGTGTTGAAAATTAGGGAAACGATCTGATCATCCCAACGTAAAAATATTCAAAAATAACGTGGGACATCCCAAATTGTATTCGATATTTGGAATCTATATATATATTACACTGAGCACCTTTACACTGAATCTGAAGAAAATGACATGCATTTCAGTCTACACTGGGGATAAAAATAAAATTTTAAATAAAATTGAAGAGAATACAATTTATAATGCGAATGACAAGTATGATAGGAGTGGAAATATGAAATCACCCGTTCTCTTTTGTTGTATATTGATGAATATGATTCCGACAATAATCTTGAACCTACCATGACGTTTTCGAGGTTTCGTGAGAGCCTCTGAACGAAGATGGTACGTGGTCTGTCTGGTTTCATAGTTATCACCGCTTGTATCCCTATATTGCAATGATTGATTGCCTTCAGAAAGCTATTTGTAGACGCACAAATTTGAATCTAGCGTTTGGTTTGTCCATATACTTTGATAAGGACGTCTGGAATTACGACTGGACAATGGTCGGTAATGGAGTGATAATGGCTCTGTGATAACATGGAAATATTGGAGATTGTAAAACAATACTAACAGGTCAAAGACAATTGAAAACTACTGCATTTACGAAAGGTTGTCGAACGAGTTCGATTGATCTGGATCTATCAATTGACAGAGAATCTGGGCGGCTAATGGGTTGGTGGAGTATAACACGGAATAAACTTTGGCTATCAAAACCCGCATATTACAGCTCATTGCTAGTTATGATGTTCCAGACTTTCTGCAGACAGTCGTGTAATTACACAAGTGTACAGTAAACACGAAACAGATGGAACTGCATGCGTGGTGACTCTAAGACGTTTATTCGATATATCTTAAACGGATATAGGGGATTGGTTTCCTTTGTGTCGGTTTTCACAATCAGTACGATAAAATTGCCTGGATTCACAGCGACTACTTTTAACGTTTGGGTAGATGTCCAAAGCACAAACAGGAAAAACTAACTTGACCAACATGTATGCTCAGTAATGGCATAACACTCCCTCCCATTATCAATAATGACGTTTTGCCATTGTCGCATTGATATTGTTACAGTTGAGCATTAGCGGAAAAGCAAACCATAGCACTACCACATAATTTCTCCGCCTACATTAGCTTTCTTTCACGGCCGATTGTCGAACAGATCGAAATGATTTAAGATTTTCTTGTAGTAACATTTAGGCCTAAGAAATATCCGAAAACGAGCATCGGCCATTACACGATAATGAAATATCTTGAATTTACATTTAAAGAAGTATAAAGCGATGGCAAATTGAAACAGGCCAATAAGTAAAACACCCAGTAAATGCGACTCGATTATAGCAATACACAACGCTATAGCACAATGAATGTATAACACACATTATTGTGGGAGGCCGTGTGACCATGGTGGATAGAGCGCCTGTCCTGTATAGTCAGGCGGCTGGTGTGTGTCATAGACGACGGCTGACCCACACTATCGGCAGGGTTGGGTATAGACGTGACGTACCTAAAATACTTTAGTCAAAAGTATGTTTGGGTCAGTCACATCTAGATCTATTCCCAAAAATATCTGGTTCACTTTGCCTGTAAAGGAGTTTTGTACAATAAATTGAATTGAATTGACCCAATCCTTCTGACAGTGTATAGAGCTAACCTTCGATTTCTTACATTCGAAAGCATCCTTCATTTATCAGTATAACCAGGTAGTGACAAATAGAAGGAGAGAGAAAAATTGTACACAGCTTCAGCTTAAAGACGAGAATTAAAACGTCCATCTGAAACTGTACGATCTGGAAATATACAGGTAGAAGACAGACACAGCTACATGATCCAGGAGCAGAGAAAATACTCTCACTGAAGGGTTATAAATATTAACATGTGAGGTTTCAACACAAGACTCACTGAGGTCTAAGAATGCCATATAAATTGATGAAACAATAAGCCAGCAGGAGACAGACAAATAATTGGTAAGCGATAGGAGGAAAAAGAGAGACGTTACTTTGATGGGTCCCAGAGGTTAGCGACATAAATTCTCCAGTCACATTTCACGCTTGCCGAGAAACGGATGTTCCCACAGATTCAGCAACAAAATGCTGGTAAAGCCAGTTAGTTAGAAAGCGGTCGGGATGGAGAGAGGCGACCATCATGAAAACAGTCGATCGAGGATGAGATAATCGTCCGGGGTGGAGCAGGACGTCCGGGAGGGAGAAAGACGCCCAGCATGGAAATAGGCGATAAAGGTGGAGATAGGCGCCCAGGGTGGATAGAGGCGTCCGAGGTAGAAGGAGGCGCCCAGGAGGGAAGGAGGCATCTGGGATAAATAGAGGCGTCCGAGATAACACGATATACCTACATTTTATAAGGATCGACTTGTCCGTGGCCAACAAGAGCCCCGCCACGTGACATAGCTATTAGTGCCTGAAGTTCGGCAATACGTTGGTCTGACGACGTTCTTTTCAATCTGGGGAAATTGTGAGGAGCATAAATATTGTGATAATACTCTTGCAATAAATAAAGTCCTGAAACACAAATCATCATTAGTCTAGAATGCGTTCTGTCAGCAGGCGCCCTATGCTCGCAAAATGAAATAACCGGGTGTTTACCTGCTAACGACATCAACTAAGCCACAGGCTACATCCGCACATCCAGGCGCTAACCTACCACCTAACGCAATCCAGGCTAAATACTCGGCTGTCTTTACATCTGCGGACTGACGCTTTGATCTGAAACCAGAGAAACATGGAAAGCGGGACAAGAACATAACAAGAACGAATCTGAATTGAACACTTTCTGGAGGATCTCACATATACGTTTAGTCAAAATTAAGTCAATAGTAATTCCCGCGGAGTGAAATGTGCAATTCACTTGTGTTAGTTTTCATGTATCGATGAATATGAACCATACTTTGTGATGCTCGCGTTCCCGGTAAGAGCTATAGGTTTCATACATGAAAGGATACAGATGCTTTTTAACGTAGAATACACTGTCAGAAGACATGGGTCAAATTGATATGGTATTTTGGGGTATAGACGTGACAGACCCAAAATAATTGGATCAAATTCCATTTTGAACCAAACTTTTTGGGTCCTTTGCCCCAACTATTTTGGATACGTCACGTCTATACCCCAAAATTCTGACAGTGTTGTTGTGAAGGTATGCACAAGACTCATTTTGAACTGGCTCTAGTATTTCAATGTCTTTTCTCCAAATGAGTCATTCATCAATCCACGAGGCAAACTTATAATTCCTACACTATTGAACTTGAACTGATGGAACATGTTACACGTACGAGGAAACAAGGACGTTACAGGCTAAAATCCAGATAACGCATCGCAATTGCGCAAGCAGCAAGAAATCCTTATGGGCGCTGATTGCTTTAAACTAGCGATTTTACGCCGCGGATTCGCAGATGACACAGGATTATAGCCAAAACTCAAACTCAGGTTCCATGACATGAGTGAATCTCGTACATTTATATAGCTTACACATATGGTAGTAGAATCCTTTTTTACTCGCCGACTGAAATTGGTATCAAGAAAACATTCAAATATCTCTATAAACTAATCTTTCTCCACATATCTAGCATGGAATACAAGCATCTAGTCCGCCATTCAATATTCAGCCGTCGTTCATTAAAGAATTTTCGCGTCCATAGTCTAAAGAACTATAATTCATTTAACAGCATTAGCTTCAAATAAAAAGAAAACCCACATTCATAGTATACATCAACATAGAAGCGGTCAACAGACTTCAGTGATGAAGGCACGACATCATGATGTTCCAAAAATATCAAATCTGTATCGCTGATCAGTATTCTTAATACATATGATTTTCGTGATACAGTCCTTATCTATAGTATGATGTATCTCAGTCACGCTTTGATTGTGACTGGTCATATGAACACCCAGAAGATCTTGAAATACATGGGTTCATACGGCCCCTAGCCCCCAGTTAAAAGGAATTAGACACAAGTTACGAAAGGTAACACCATAGATCTTGCACGCTACGCTCGTATTTTGCTATCGGCATGCGATATGTGTCGCAAAATTTGAGAAACATTGAGTGGAGGCGCTTGGTGGTATAGCCTTTCCTAAACTTCGATTGGGAAGTTATACCTCATTTCCAAATATACGTCTGAAATCCTATAACATACATCATGATGAACCATGTCGATATAGGTACAGACCCCATGTTACTCCAGTTACATGGCGGAAATGTCATCACTGGATCACATCTGATGGATCACACTTGATAAGACAATATTTGAGTTAAAGGAAAATGTCACAATTAGTTATGTTATTGGGTACTGATGTCATTATAAACAAAGATAAAGCACGCCCATATCCCAACTGGATTTAAACTGACTATTAGGATAAAAGAAGTATTGCATATGCGATGTATGTTTTGTTGACATCAGTTATAACTGTAATGACGGATTAGACGATTCGTATATACATGATATATGACTGTGCGTTTGCTATGCTTTAAATTAAATCAAATATGATCAAATAGTATTGTTTCTTCATGTATCAGGATTTGGTCCACGAAAATACTGGGAATATCACTTTGAATTAATGAATACTGGTTACCGGTAGGGAGTTGACGATAGAATCATCATGATGTCTTGCCGACGCCATTGGAAGCTGTGCACTGCTTCTTTCCTGCACGAAATTAGTTTGTGCTCATTTATTAGTTTGGTCTATGTCTGCATGGACGTTGGTGCTGATAGTGGAGTGTCGAGCGTGGGAATTAGGGATGGTACAACTCTTTATATACGAGCGTCAGTCGTTCTCCATAAAGAATTCCGCGTCCATAACTGGGAGACCTTAATCATAGGAATATTGTGGCACCAAATCGGGATACCCTACCGCACGGCACTTTTATTACCAACTCGGGAGACCCTATGCACACGACACCGTTAGTACCAAAGCAGATATAAATACAAGTATATATAGTCGATGGATGTCAACTGAATGTCAGATCTGACGCTTATTAGGGTTAAACGTAGCAACTGAACAGTGATATATCCGGGGTACCGTCGTTTTCTTTCTGGGAGTTCAACCATCAATAAATATCAGCAATTGCTAAACGTTTGGCAAAGGTGTGTTAATTTTGTTTACCTTGTATCTGAGTCTGGTATAAATCTGCCTTCTACCAGGGAAGCTACTAAAACAAACAAAACGATGGCAACGGATAGCACCTGGTTCCGGGGCATAATGAGTACTGAAATAGAGAAAATAAGATATGTAAGTGCAAGGCCATCGTCGTCGGGTTATGTAAAACATAGATAAATCAAAACATGCTACATGATTGTATTCGCCATCTGTATTGCACAGGCAAATTAGAGACATTTAAGAAGCCACAACTGTGCGTCTAATAATATCGTATATTCTGAGAAAGAATAACATTTTTCTTCAGAAGGCTTTCTCAGGAAGGAGACTAAGGCCATGCCCGTGTGGAGATAGGTCATCCATTGTCGTGTAAAATCGATACTGATATCTAAGAAATCGATAGAATTATCTTAATTTTCTATATTTAGAAGCCGTTCATTTGTCAGGAGCTGTCATGGGTTAAGAGAATCCCATGCTAATACAGTTATATTTGGGAGATTACAATTATTTAGAAACTCTGCTCAGTGTAGTACTTCTCAGAAGAGTGTAACGCGGAGCAATATTGAAATTAAATTCCACCCCCAAGAATATGGTCAGTATGTCGAGCCGGTCGGAGAAATAAATAGAGAAAACAGAGAGAACGAGTTGTTTAAGAATGCCCCCGTGGTAGTCGGCTGTTAAACGTGGACAAGTAGCTGGAAGATTTCTCTCCGAGGTCGTTTGAAGAGGAGGCCAGGTCCATTAATAGCCTTGCCTTGGTCATGTTCCTGAACGGTGGCGTGCAAAACGGAAGAGCAATCAGGGAATAATGGACTTTAGCGATCTATTGGAGGGAAATCGACACAAACTCACTTCCTGAAAACTGCCGTATTCGCAGATGGTGATAGAAATCTCTCTAAAACCTCTTTTATACACTGATATGTTCCCTCCTTGAGTATGATATCACTTCGCTCTTATTTCGGCTTGATCAGAGAAGCTTTTCTGAGCTCATAAAGATTCAGAACAAATTTTGCTTCATCCTTTCCTTCAAGTAATCAACCATAGTAAAGTATTGGTTATCACTACTGTCTACGTATCATTTTGTTTGCTAATATTTTTACATTTACAAGATATACGGAACTATATCGTCAGAGTTATTGATATATTTACTAGCATTCAGTTTCTGAATAAGTCAATGTATTAAATAGAAAGCTCGTGGTGATAGAAAACAACAAAACCGTATACTAGAATAATGTAACAACAAAATCGTATACTAGAATAATGTAGCCACTGGTTTGCTCTCTAACAGAAACATCTGTCCGAGAACACTTAAATCTCAAAATGGAATAGATCGATTTCTAGGCAAAAAAAAAAATGAATTAGTCACAGAATTCTGAAGTCCATGCGCTGTTCTTTTCGAATTCTAGCAACCTTTCACGAAAACTACTCGTGGACAGACATTTAAGTACCATAGCCTTTTATATAACCAATGCAACCGATGTGGCCTGGATGACCATGGTATTTTACAAATAATTTTCTTTTACTTTTTATTCTGGAAGCTCTTATATTTTGATTATCATTCCTGTCCCCTCTCCAAACACAAGGAAACTACGGTACCATTTACTATATGAAGACTGGTTTACTATATGTGGCCTGGCTGACCATGCTATTTTTTATAAACAGTTTTCATTTATTTTTGTTTTCCGTCTTCTCGGTTATTCTGGAAGCCCTTATAGTTTGGGCATCAACCTTGCCTCCTCTCCTCCAAATACAAGGAAATTAAAAACCATTACTTTCTACAGTCTGATTTACTATATGTGGCCTGGATGACCATGATATTTTACTAACAGTTTTCTCTTCTTAAATTTTCTCTTCTTCTAGATTATTCTGGAAGCCATTAAAGTTTTGAGTATCGCCCCTGCCTCCTCTCCTCTAACAACAACAAGCTATTTTCTATATACAGTCTGGTTCACTATATGTGACCCGGAGGACCGTGTTATTTTACAAACAGTTTCTTTTATTTCATTTTTTCGTCTTCTCGATTATCCTGGAAGCCACTATAGTTTGATTGTCATCCCAGCCTCCTCTTCGCCAAATACAAAGAAACTATATACGGTACCATTTACTATATACAGTCTGATATACTAATTTATATGTGGCTTGGATGACCATGATATTTTACAAACAGTTTTATTTCATTTTCTAGATTATTCTGAAAGTCCTTATAGTTCGAGTATCATCCCTACCACCCCGCTTCCAATCATAAAGAAACTATATGCCATTTACAAAATAGTCTGGTTTCCACAGCTATGGTAGAACTATTGCTGTGGGTGAAAGTGAAAGTCTGCTCTCAATAATTGTCCCAATTACCGGATAATGGAACATCTGTAAACATGCGTTTCTGGGAGAAACCTCACTCCTCAGATGAATGCTATAGAACATCTCTCTGTCATCTCGATGACCATATAGCAGTCATATTACGGATGATATTGGCTACCATAATTAAACGAACCCCATGTGTTAGTAGACTAGCTATTAGCTGACTAAACATGACGAGTCGAGAGGGGGAATCAACAGTGGCATGTTTAATTATAAGAAGCCAAGAAGATGTTAATTTTGTGGACCATGTATTGGCTCCATGAAAAATATGCCGAAGATCAAATAGCCAGAAAATATTTTGTTTGGGAGTTGTTTGCGTACATGTAGTTCTTCACGTATTTCCAAGGATTTTAAGAATACAAATTGTCAGCTAAATCCCCATTACGCATATTTGCGGTTCAGCAAAATGACTCTTGCAGTCAGCAATGACTTCAAAAGAATAATGTAACTACGTATTGGAGGATTGTTGCCTGTCGGAGAGACACCCCACCTGGTGTTAAGGCGAAGCACTCATGTGGACGTCCAAACCGTCAAACGGAATCCACAGAAAGTAGTGAATGTTCAACAAGCCGAATAATATACTAACAAATTCGATGAAATACTTCATCGTCAATCAATATTACTCCAGTAACAATGGTCAAAGTGATAGTAATTGAGTTTAACATGTCGTCAAGATTAGCAAACAATACTCACCGATTTTTGGAAGCCTGCTCGTGTACTTTCTATCAGCGTTCCTATGTACAACTGATGGTTGTCGGCTTCTGGTGCACGATGATAAAGGTCCTTTCAAATGCAGCGCTTAGTTTAAATCCCTTCGATTCCTCGCCTTTCTACGAACAAGATTATCGGCTTTTATAGCCAATAGCTCCAGGCGTTGAGAAACTAGGCACAGCTTTTATTTACCAGGACCAAACTCATCTTGATCGCTGCACCTACACGCTTCGGCCAATGGAAAGAAGCGTTATGACAGTGTTTTGGTAGTTGCTGGACTGTAGTTAAGCTTAACGTCATAGCGTGGTGCCAGGAAGAGCATATTGTCGACTAACACCTACACCATAATGGAGAGAAGACAAACCCATGCCAGTATGTTATCTATTGTATTCAAGAAGAAATAGAAATTAGCCAGATGCTCTGTGAATTATGTCTGTCGCGTATTGCTGATCAATGTGGTCACTATTTCAAAACAGTTTTCTCTATCATGCGATGACCACGAATGAGTTGGTGCGAATGGCCATGTTTTACAGGCTTCATTAACTGCCACGATGTTTGTTCAGCCCTCGTGTATGTCTCTATCTCGACAGCCCTTGGGATATTTACTGTTTTTCGATATCCAGATGTTGATAATTTTTTCTTTATAAATCATTCTTAAATTGTCAGCTAAACTTCTGAAAATGTGAAGAATCCTTAGAAACAATGTAGTCTTGTAAAAATGTAGAAAAAGTTCTAATGTGGCCGCCTTGATGACGTCACAGTGACGTCATTTTCAAAAAGGCATTTTTCAGTCGATTTTTCGGTCAGATTTTTCGAATTTTTTATTTATATAATTTCTCCACAAACACTGCATGGTAAATTAGTTAATACTAATCTGAAGTGAAATAAAATTGTTTTTGCCCACTTTTCCTCGCGAAAATGCAGAAATTTTGAAGAAAAATGACGAAACCAGCACTTTTCTGATTCCCTACGTGGTCGCCATCTTGAATTTACCCATGATCCTCTGCTCCGGGGTTATTCAAGTAGGCTGAAAATGACCCCAATATGATCAACCGCAAAGTTACAGTGTCGTTCTCGATATTTTGTCGTTCCGGTAATAGCGCAAAAAGTTTGGTAGGACGAGGGAGGGGCGGGGGGGGGGGGAGGGGTGGCATAATAGTCCCCTCCCCCCAAGCCTGGTTGAGTTAAGTCGTCATCTACAAAATTTAATTGTAGAGGGTCTACCAATCTTCTATTTGCCTGTGGAATAAAGCCCTACATGAAGTAAATCTGTTGCATAAAATAGTGTGCTGCTATTTAAAACAAACAGGTATTTTTACGTAATTGAGTACTCAAAATAACAAGAAAAATTTACAGGAAAAGTTGATGCGGAAAGACAAAAAAAACATATCAATCTAGATTTCTCCAGTCTCTAAACAACTATTCCTCATCAGGCTGGGATAAACCCCTTAGGTCATTCATTTTCAAGAAAAATGAAGATCAATATCCCAATATCCTTAGGCACAAGTCTTCCCGATTTTTGAAGGATAGCATTCATGAAATGCGTCTTTGTTCATAGAATTATTTGAATTCATCAGTGTTAATGTGAAGTGAAATTTTTTCTTGTTATTATGAAAATACGCAGAAATTATTTAAAACGAGTATCCGTATCCAAGCTTGTTCTTTCTCATTCGCCGAACGCTATATAATCGACTCCCGTTTTTTCGATAATCTGTTATACGAGCGACACCGCGTGAATTTAAGCTCAGTTAATTTAAGCTCAGTTAATTTGAAGAAAAACAAAAACTCTTCAAAAGGATGTCATTTCAGATCCATACCTATATTAAAATTATTACTCTCACGTCGAAGCTACGATCGCTCTCCATTTCTCGATAGTAACATTTCAGAAGTTTTTGTTAAAGCGCATAGAGAACAAATCTCGCCTTGACGCATTTTCTAGATTATGCGAAAAATAAAATGATTTCAATCAAGAAACTAGCTTGCGTTTATATATTTTGTTTTTTGCATGCTTGGAATTTGGTGCTAGTTATGTCTTGTGTCTTGCTTGTAGGAAACCATCTTGTGTTTTTTAAATTATTTTCATTTCATAAACATGTGGAATTAGTGCTGTCGTACGAAATATTTCGTTTGATTATTGACGCGAAAATGACGTTATAGACGACGGCTGAATATTGACCGTCGGATCTGAAGCCTGCTATTGTGAATAAGGTCGATAATAGATCTCTTCATTACAAGGAGATGGATTTGTCCAGCCATGCAAGTGCAATAAGGACGTACGGTGTGACGTCACTAGTGCATAGGTGAGTCACTCACGTGTACATACATTTGTGTATGTAACGAGCCGGGCAATGACATCCCCAATGTATATAATTTAACTGACCCAGACAATCCTGTATGTACGCCAACAAACACTGATTTACTGCGTTTATCATCTATGTAAAACTTATGCCAGCACACCACAATTTTCGATCAAAGTATTAATATATAAAAGTAATCAATTGATCAACGTCGAAAATTTTTACAATTGTAAATTCATTGTCCTTCGTAAAGGAGTACAGCAGAAAACAGCGCAGCAAATGGAACATAGCCACCACAAGTCATGAGACGCTATGACAATAAAACCACAATGCGTAGCTTTAGCATAATTTTATATCACCAGCTTAGTTTCTTCTAATAATATGTCTTAACGTAATTTTGCACAATTTCTTCTCACGAATGATGACATAGACATTCTGATCAACAGTGAACTATCGCAGTAGAAGTAGGTATAGTTTATATCGAATGTGTTGAAAACTCCATATGTTTATGCCAGATACTGCCAAAGAAGTCCGAATTGGGTAAAGATACACCCTACATATTAAATAAAATTTCCATGTTCCGAGTGGTTATCCTGCCTTCTTGAAAATACCTACTATAGAAACTTTTCTAGGTGTGAATACATTTCAAGAAATGAACCAATTTTGAGAAATAGACATATATGTTACCCTTTTCCTATCTGAAGCCGTCAATTTGAGCCAGCGCTAAAGCCGACATCGTTATGTTAGACCTTTTTATCTAAAACCTTTAGTTTGAGCAAGCGCTTAAGCCAACATCGTTGGGAATTCGTCCATGCGTCCTACGCCAAAGTCCAAGATATTGGCATATCTCTTCCTTTGCCCTGGAGCGCGTAAATCATTCTCTGGTTTCCTGCAATAGAGAAGCAGTCAACAGTTTTCAATGATGCCGACAAAACATCACGATGTTCCAAAAATATAAAATCCGTATCGCAGATCAGTATTTTTAATCCATAATAATCGTTGTAAAGTCGTCATCTAGAGAATGATGTATCTCAGTCACGCTATGATTGTGACTGTTCATATGAGCACCATGAGGATCTTGAAGTACATGGGTTCACACGGCCCCTAGCCCCGGGTTAAGCGGAATTAGACACAAGTTACGAAACGTGACGCCATAGATCTTGCACGCTACGCTCGTATTTTGCTATCAGCATGCGATATGTATCTCCAAATTTGAGAAACTTTGAATGAAGGCGCTTGGTGGATTAGCCCTGTTTTATAAGTTTCTGCAACAATGTTTTGTGACGTTGATTAAAATCGTCACATTTAACACAGGATCTAGCAAATGCTACTAGGCGAGATATGTATGCGCCAAATGTAGGTCCCACTGGAATATTACTGTTCAGAAAGGGATAGTTTACGATGTCGAAATTGTAATTATCTCTTTTGTCATAAAGTCGACGAAAGAGAATGACAGCTTCATTTTCATAGAGATATAGATCTAAATATGATGTGCCTGTAGGGTTATCTGTGCCTGTAGGGCTATCTGTAGTTTCCTTCAAATCCAGTGAAGGTGGATATATATCCTTCGCTGCGTCATTTATATAGCGATTATCCACAGCGAGAAGATCGTCTATATAGCGTTTGGTGAATGAGAAGGAACGGGCTTTGAATGGATCGGTTTTTACCACCAAAAATCAGTAGTATTGTGGACTTTTTGCGTCTTATCCGCAGTTTATGGGCTTGCGCGAAAGAGATAAGATGACGGGGATCTTCTCCACATAACCCTTTCTGTAGGTTCGTCTTCGGTCAATCCAAAGAACTACAAGGCAACTCGTTGAGATAAACAGAGGTTGTTGTTGTTGTTGTTTACTTCTGCATCATCACATAGACAAAGTACAGCAAATCATGATAACCAAAAACGTCTGTACAGATGAAGCAATGCCTAGTGTAATATACATCGAACTTTTACACAGTAGAGTAAACAAGATACTTAACGCAGGCTCGGCCTAAACATCAGTTTCTCACAACTCAAACACTTAATTAGGGAAACTACCGGAATGGACACTTGAGTGCTGGTCTTTGCTCGGACAGAGCTCGCCTGTTTGACCACACTGATTCAAATAATATACATCTCCCCAAAATATATAACCGCGCACAAATACTCATCTCATTCAAACTCTTACTAATCCATTTAACAGAAGACAATTCATTTATATGCATTTCTATAACATACAGCGTAAATCAGGTTTAATATTCAAGTATACAATTGACCTGATGTGACAAATCTCTCGCTCGTACCAGTTACTGTATTATCCATCAGCTATCTTCAATGGTCAGTGTTTCCTGACCACTTCAAGTACATACAGCGGTCAGTATTTCCTGGCTTCCGCTCAATTAGCAGATACGCCCCCAATCCCAATATAATTGTAATGTATGTACATGTACCGATCAAACCCGTGAATTGACATTGAATCAACTAACAAACTTCCAAAACTGATTAGGGCAAATGTGAAACTCAAACAGATACATGCGAGGCGTCCCTCTATATCCATCTAAATTCCACATATCCTCCCCACCGGAAGTTAAATGGCCATCCTGCAGGGATGACATTTAACTCACTTTTCCAACACAATGTCAATTGAATGTTGAGAAAACTCAAATCCACAGGCCGGCCGGACCTGGGACAAATCGAATATCTTACTGGTTGTATCGTTAGTTTGACTCAACTGCACCAGACACAAATCACTAGTGACGTTAGATAAGACACTCATAATCGAAGATAAACTGCATGTCGCAAGTTCTGTTATGGTTTCATTCAACAATAAGTGCACATCAAAAAATCTCATCATCGAACTCATCGCTTGCCGAGTCGTTAGTCTTCAAATCTTAATCACGCACAGCGGCATCTCAAAATATCAGCATTTCTGCTCTTGCATTGGCAAACTCAACAATTGTCGACATCTAAAAATCTACAAGCATGGGCCGCATCGCACCCTGAATCGAAATTTGATTCCTCGTCTGAACAAAATTCAGTTATTCATCAAAATGCTAGGTCAAATTATCGTTAGTCAAAAATGAAAGACTCATTTGCACCTATGCTTAATCAAAACTTCTCGTTAACCACTCATATACTATAGCAAAATAACAGGTATATGACACGTCTATTTACTTGAGCATCTCAACGTTTGCAACTGGTCATAACGTTAACACTGTTTATGTTGACCCTAACAAACATCATTATCTGTATAACCCTGAAGTCAAATCATTGTGACATAAACACGTCGAGCAAAGCAAAACTTTGAGTGGGATAAACTTCATGATAAGCTACAGCAGGAAAAATATCGAAGTCAAAACATCAAACGACTATATGCAAGGTTCATCAAAATTCTCAGATAAGGGCAAAATATGTAACTTTCATGCTACGGGTCGAAATACTGCATTGACTACACAAAGAAGATAATATGAAAATACACATTTTCATGCAAAATCGAACAAATCTCACCTGACAACTAGTACAGTAAAATACACCTTCAATTTTACCGGCTCTCAGACTCTGTTAGGTAATTCCCATCTTCACATTTTCAATTTAAATACTACACTAACGTTCCGTCATTTACCTTGACTTAACGACTAGAGTAAACTGTTCAGACCGGGAAACGCACGTGATGTCATATAGCCAATCAAGATAGGAGCTTGCCAACACCGAGCAGCTAGGATTTTCTTTGATGTCTGCCCGTGTGATCTCCGAATATGGCAAGTGGTGGGTGTATTGATGTTAATTTCCTTCGAATATCCAATCAAATTTGAATTCTAAAGAGGTCACACATTGCACTTCTCCTAATATGGACCACGGAATATTTATAGCGCTATGACATCACCAGACCTGTATTCTGATCAGATAATGTGTTACGTTCAGCCAAGGCAACACGTGTAGTGTTAGACTTGGGTAAGCGAAATGGGTAATTCCGTGAAGGGTGTTGTCTACATGAAACCAGATCGATAGTTAAAAAAAAAGTCAACAAATGAAGTTTATAAATTTACGGTTTGCATCCGTTTGTCCTTGGTACCCGGCGTGAATTTGCAATTTAGTTTCGTCCGTCACTGTCGATGATGGGACTGGACACTTCATCGATCAGTCGGTGAGCGTAGACCATGGCTCCGCGTCTGCCTTTCCGTTGGGTGCCAGGCGTGGTTAGCATCGGCCCGTGTCATCCGTTGGGTGCCAGACGTGGTTGGCATTGGCCCGTGCCTTGACACCCCCCTCTGGTCGATCACTGCTGGGGCCAGTGACGTACCAAATATGACCCGACTCATCGACCACAGCATCCTCGTCGTCGGATTCTGCACCAGCGGGAACAATACGTAACGTACGACAAGCACTGGAGGAAGCAATATGGCATCGTTGTTGTTGGGGCAGATTCACGCTACGTTGAATTGTCACTTGCAAACGACCTCGTCGATACAATACAGATCGCTGCCACAAATCCACATTTGGTCGGGTTAACATGGCTAACTGAGGAATGTTCTGTGAATGGGGTGATACAACCATCAATACTGATACTTATAAAAGGCTCTTAATCCTGTTCACATGCCACTAAGCATCCTTAATATTATGCAAGAAGGGGAGGGTAACGGTGTGACGAAAAGCTTATCTGTTTTTACAGGCATCAAGCCTGCTGAACTGCTGCCGTAGCCCACATCATCTCCATGGCATCTCCGCCGTAATCCAGCACCGTCCTACAGTTCCGCGCCAAATCAACAGCACGTTCCACAGGCCCATTGTCACCTATTGTGAAACACAAAGTGCCAAACGCAATCGTTTGCAGCACGCCGTCATAGTTCGCAAGAACTACATGATGGTAGATTGGAGAAAAGTTGAGAAGTCCGAGGGGCGTGACGCGATGGCCAGTGCATAGTCCAACAGTTCCGATACCCCGAAGTCGGATATCACGAGATTCACAGCTCTGTCGTGGGGCCCGCATCCTTAATGTCATGTGTGTCCTTCAGCCACCGGTCGATAGGATGTCTGGAGGTATCGACCTCCATTGGTACTGGTTCGTCCACATTCACGCCAGACAACATACCTGAACGAGATGATCGACCTTCCACGTGAGCGTTCACATCATCTGCCCTCCGTGATTCAATATGTGCCGGACTTCCGTCAATGCCCCATATAGCTTGTATTACCGACTCAAATTCATCCAGCCATTCGTGCTCATCAGCTGGAATGTGTCCGTCACACTTACGAATGGCCGCAACATGATTTCGCAACCGTTGTACTTGCAATTGTTCGTGAGCGGCACTGTCAGCACGCACGGCGTTCACTGACGTTGTTACGCCCTGTGCTATGGCCTGCAGATCTTGAACTCGCACGGCCTGATCCGCCATACTTGTCTCGTCTTGTAGAATCCTGAGCAAACTCGTCAATGTGGACTTTTTGCGTCTTATCCGCAGTTTATGGGCTTGCGCGAAAGAGATAAGACGACGGGGATCTTCTCCACATAACCCTTTCTGTAGGTTCGTCTTCGGTCAATCCAAAGAACTACAAGACAACTCGTTGAGATAAACAGAGGTTGTTGTTGTTTACTTCTGCATCATCACATAGACAAAGTACAGCAAATCATGATAATCAAAAACGTCTTTACAGATGAAGCAATGGTGTTAATGCTTAGCCTAGTGTAATATACATCGAACTTTTATACAGTAGAGTAAACAAGATACTTAACGCAGGCTCGGCCTAAACTTCAGTTTCTCACAACTCAAACACTTAATTAGGGAAACTACCGGAATGGACACTTGAGCGCTGGTCATTTGCTCGGACAGAGCTGGCCTGTTTGACCACACTGATTCAAATAATATACATGTATAGCTTTATCATATTAAATAGACGTTCAGGTTTGCTAGATCTCCCCAAAATATATAACCGCGCACAAATACTCATCTGATTCAAACTCTTACTAATCCATTTAACAGAAGACAATTCATTTATATGCATTTCTATAACATACAGCGTAAATCAGGTTTAATATTCAAGTATACAATTGACCTGATGTGACAAATCTCTCGCTCGTACCAGTTACTGTATTATCCATCAGCTATCTTCAATGGTCAGTGTTTCCTGACCACTTCAAGTACATACAGCGGTCAGTATTTCCTGGCTTCCGCTCAATTAGCAGATACGCCCCCAATCTCAATATAATTGTAATGTATGTACATGTACCGATCAAACCCGTGAATTGACATTGAATCAACTAACAAACTTCCAAAACTGATTAGGGCAAATGTGAAACTCAAACAGATACATGCGAGGCGTCCCTCTATACCCATCTAAATTCCACAGTATGTCAAGATATAGCATATTTTCGGTTATATCGTCCAGTAAACATAATCGAAACATCTCAAGATCGGCTTTTCTTGAAACTCAACTACTTAGATAAAGCCTCGAATCTTGAATGATCCAGAGGTACGCAACGCTGTACCAAATTATTTTAAGTTCACAGAACCTCCTTGCATTTCATATAAGTATACTAAATCTATAGCCACCAAAATATTCAATTACTCCAATGCTGTCAGGGAGTTTGACTGGAATTTATACATGTCAGGAGGCTATAGTTGTGATTGTGAATCGTCGAACTTTATCTATACACCATGCAAACATGTTGTGACTGGTGACCTTGATGTGGTGAGTGATAAGGACCTGAAATTACTCCTGAAGAAAGGACCTAAATATAGAGAGCCGAGAAGAATAAATGTGAAGGTTGACCAGAAGATAGTCCTGTCTGCATTGGAACAGTACGTTATTGATTGGTCGAAGCGAGAAAAAGTTGAACCTACAGTACTCGCTGATTGGCTGGACCTCACCAAAAGCAAGGTCGTTGAAACAATCCGCCATATTGACAGAAGCACTCTTCCCCAAGCAAAACAAGTACTGAGAAACCTCAATTCGCAAGAAGTTCTTGCAAATCTCCAGAGTAAATTCGTCATTGTCCCAGCAGACAAAGCTCCAAATAATATAATATTCATATGTAAATATTACTATTACCAGGTGCTGGTTAAAGAATTGAGTGTAGACCTATCATCATCAAATACGTCTACTTACTCCCAAACTTCATTTACTCTGGAAGATTTATTTAACAATCACAAAACGTTTCTCAGGGAAAGAGGTATTTGTCTTCCAACCAATCATAACGACATACCAAAAGTATACTGGACTCCCAAAATGCATAAATCACCATACAAAGCTAGATTCATAGCTGGTTCTAGAAGCTGCACCACCAAGCTTCTTTCAACCTTATTGACGAGGGCCCTTCAGGAGGTTAAAGCATTTTGGGAAAGGTATTGGGCCACTATTTCTAAAAACTCTGGCGTTGAATGTATGTGGATATTAAAAAAACTCAAAATGTCTTACGGAGGAACTTGATGCTAAAGGTCACATACCGTACAGACATGTATCCACATGGGATTTCTCGACTCTCTATACTACAATCCCTCATCAGGACCTTATTGACCGTCTAAGTTCATTAATAGTATCTGTGTTCAAGAAAACTGATTGTAGATATATTAATGTCAGAAGCCATAAAGCATTCTTTAGCTCTACTACATACAAGAGATATCATTCATGGGATGTTTCTTTGTTTATAGAGTTGCTTGAATTTCTCATTAAAAATATCTATGTGAAATTTGGCAACACAATATATCAACAGCATATAGGTATTCCAATGGGTACTAATTGCGCACCCTTGTTGGCTGACCTGTATCTGTTCTCTTATGAATATGACTATATGCAGGCGCTTTCAAAAACCGATCCATTCAAAGCCCGTTCCTTCTCATTCACCAAACGCTATATACACGATCTTCTCGCTGTGGATAATCGCTATATAAATGACGCAGTGAAGGATATATATCCACCTTCACTGGATTTAAAGGAAACTACAGATAGCCCTACAGGCACATCATATTTAGATCTATATCTCTATAAAAATGAAGCGGGCATTCTCTCTCGTCGACTTTATGACAAAAGAGATGATTACAATTTCGACATCGTAAACTATCCCTTTCTGGACAGTAATATTCCAGTGGGACCTGCATATGGCGTATACATATCTCGCCTAGTAGCATTTGCTAGATCCTGTGTTAATTGTGACGGTTTCAATCAACGTCACAAAACATTGTTGCAGAAACTTATAAAACAGGGCTATTCCTCCAAGCGCCTCCACTCAAAGTTTCTCAAATTTGGCGATACATATCGCATGCTGATAGCAAAATACGAACGTAGCGTGCAAGATCTATGGCGTTACGTTTCGTAACTTGTGTCTAATTCCGCTTAACCCGGGGCTAGTGGCCGTATGAACCCATGTACTTCAAGATCCTCATGGTGCTCATATGAACAGTCACAATCAAAGCGTGACTGAGATACATCATTCTCTAGATAACGACTTTACAACGATTATTATGGATTAAGAATACTGATCAGCGATACGGATTTTATATTTTGGAACATCATGATGTCTTGTCGGCATCATTGAAAACTGTTGACCGCTTCTCTCTTGCAGGAAACTGGCCTATGTTTATGTATACTATGATTGTCTTTTTTGAATTTGGTGCTAATACTGTTCTATGGATATGGAATAGGTCTTTGGATTATGGACGCGGATATTCTTTAATGGACGACGGCTGAATTATGAATGACGGACTAGACGCTTGTATTTGAAAGTGCCTGCATATAGTCATATTCATAAGAGAATAGATACAAATCTTGTAAGGGCATCATAAGATTTATTTATTAAGAAAAAAAAAACAATAATAATAAAAAATAAAAAAAAAATAAAAAAAATAAGAAAACTATATATATATATATATAATAATAAAATAAATAAATAAAATTAATTAATTAATACTATTATTATTTAATTAATTTTATTTATTTATTTATTTATTTTATTGTTTTTTTTATATATTTTTTTATTGTTATTTTTTTTCTTATCTTCTTTTTATTTTTATTGTTTTTTATTATTATTATTTATTTTTTCTTAATAAATAAATCTTATTATGCCCTTACAAGATTTTTAAAGATCCATTAATTTAATATTTTTAGAATGCAAAGTTATTAACCATGTATATATATTTATATTGTTATTCTCATCTGTTTTATCCCTCGACCCTCATGAAAAGAGGCACATTGTCCTATTGAGGCTATCGAGTTAAAATAAAGTTTATTATTATTATTATTATTATTATTATACAGGTAAGCCAACAGGGGTGCACAATTAGTACCCGTTGGAATACCTATATGCTGCTGATATATTGTGTTGCCAAATTTCACATAGATATTTTTAATGAGAAATTCAAGCAACTCTATAAACAAAGAAACCTCAACTCTCACTTGAGAACTACACTTTCCCTATGTATATGCCATGTCACAAGCGCATAACGCCACCACTTCGAATAGCCACATACACGGAAAAGAAGAAACACTGTTTAAATAACAGAACACACAGCTCAAACGATCTTGCGGATTGACGTGGAATTGTTCGTGTGTGGACGACGACAGGATAATGAATGTCACATATGATACCTGTATTTGGATTCACTAACCAGGGAGGAGATGACATCTCCTGTGTGCACAGAAGTCTGATCACCGAAGCGGTTTCACGGATAGATGTCACGGTTGGGAATTCAATAGTGTATGGTCACACAGGAAGCGCATATATAGGTAGAGGTACCGGTCCTCTACGTAAATTGTGACAATGGAAGACAAGTTATTTAGCGGAACATTATTTGACACAAATTACTTTCATTGTCATGATACAGGAGACCTTGAATTTCTGATAGATCTGTTGGTCAATGGTGTGACAGATACAGGGAGAGTACAATGGAATGTTTTACCCGATATTGGCCAGATGAGACCGTCGTTGTTAACAGGCACACAGTTATAACCACGGGGATTCTGATCAATTAACATTAAACAAGTTGGGATTCGATTAGGAAACCATAGAATTTTTAGCCATAATTAGAGCACATAATAGTTGGGGACAGCTCATCGGCCAGTAATTACGGACGGGCGTTATACGATGGTCATCCATTTTGAAGCTCAAGAAACTGGTGACAGAAAATGTCAACATCCATGGACGATGCAAAGAAAAGCCTGTGGCGTTAGAGCTGTGTGAAAACGAGTTTGATATTCTATGTTCGATATTGAACATTCAGTTTTCACACGTTCGGTTTAGGCAGGTTAGAGTTACTCACTTATACAGCTTGCCGTTAGCGAATATACCATTACAAGGAACGGTTTGGAGTGGCAAAATTAAATATCGCGTACGAAAGATTTTTTTTCAGTTGGATACATACATTATCTTGTCGTACGGTCTGGGTCATAGGGAGTTTAATAACAACACCTAGAGGCAGTGTATCTGTGTGAAGTCTGCTATATCGATTTGTAAACAGACCTGTTTCTTTCCTTAAACGAATGGAAAAGAGAAACGATGTAAATTATTACAATTTGCTCCTGCCCATGTAGTGATTAATGTCGTTATATGATATTTCACTTCTAGGGAACAGCTTTTCCGTGTACTACTCTTTACCACATCAAGTAGAACAACTTTTCCGTGTACTACTTGTTACCATATCACGTGAAACACCTTTTCCGTGTACTACTCTTTACCAGCTCAAGTGGAACAACTTTTCATGTACTACTCTTCACCACATCAAGTGGAACAACATTTCATGTAGGCCTGCATACAATGGCCTTGCTTGAATTGGTTCGTACTTCATTCGTTTTTCACGATGAGGTAAACAAAAGGTGTACCATGGTTTCGTATTTTTGTTTGGTTTTAAACAGATGTAATAATAAAAAATGTTAATTTGTTATCCTCCCTCGCGGATCTGACGATAGAAACACCACGATGTCTGGTACGGCTCATAGCGTTGGACACACCGGTTCTCGTCAGATCACCGAAGTTAAGCAACGTTAAGCTCGGTCAATACTTGGATGGGTGACCGGGTGCTGTACTGGCTGAACTGATCAGTAATAGGAACTGTGAGCACTCTCGTGTTGTGGCACATGTAGGCACCGTCGTGATATGACTGAAACAAGGCTGAAAACGACGTTAAACCCTACTACTCACTCACTCCTTGTTGGCATCATTAAAAACTGATTATCTCATTCACGTGCTTGTCTTAATATATATCTCTTGGAATTTGATGCTAATGAGCGCGAACATTCTTGGTGGACAACGCCGGACTGTTAAATGTCGGACCACTCACCAGTGTACGCTGAATCGATTATGTTCTGGTAGAGCGCTTCCACTCAAAAACTTCTCAAATTTTACGATACATATCGCATGCTGATAGCACAATACGAACGTAGCGTGTAAGATCTATGGCGTTACGTTTCGTAACTTGTGTCTAATTCCGCTTAACCTGGAGCTATGGGTCGTATGAACCCATGTACTTCATGGTGTTCATACGAACAGACGTGTTAGGGAGATACATCATTCTTTAGATAACGAATTTATAACGAAATCATATGGATTAAGAAAACTGATCAGCGATACGGATTTGATATTTTTGGAACATCACGATGTCTTGTCGGTATCATTGAAACATCACTGTTGACCACTTCTCTCTTGTAAGAAACTAGTCCATGTTCATGTATAATATGATTTTTTTTAATTTATCGCTAATGCTGCTATATGAATTAGGTCTTTGGATTATCGACGCGGGAATTCTTTAACGAACGACGGCTGAATATTGCATGATGGGCTAGACGCTTCTATTTTAGTTATTTCTATTTCTATTGATGAGCAAATACTTCATAATGAGGAAGTATGACTAATAAAATAGACAAACCTCCTTTAATCAGTATTCGATCAATAACTGCGCGAAATGTTGTATTATCGACGGGTCGATCACTTGTGATCTATTTTGAATGCAAGTTTCAGTTCCGATATTCAATAACAAGACGGCTTCCAAAGGAAAACTAAATACCATTATCACTTAAATCTAAGCAGGCAAATACAAATTCATGTACATAAACACACCAGTGAGTCAGCATAGAAGTAATTTTGGATCAAATGGGTACAGATCCCCAAAGGTTGTAAGGTTAAAGGTTTTGCCGGGCTCCAAAATCATAGCGCATGATTTAGCTACTTCTGCTCGTTTTACTAAGACGACTCTTTTATTTTGCTGAGAACGGGGATATACCAATAACCATATTGTTATTATTAATGGTCTAATATTTTAAAGGCGATATTATAATACTCATCAGTAATAGCAATGTTTATATATTATCGGATTTTTTTCTGAATTTCAACTATATAACGTTAATTGGGGACCATATCCAAATACCAACTGGGGGGAAAATTCCCTCATGAAAAGGGATGTTACATGAGCTTGTATTTCAGTATCGTTCTCTTATTACTGATCCAATCTATCCACCCATCATCATGTAATGCCCAGTATTACTGGCGAGTGTTCTTTATCGTCAATACTTCAGTTTGCATTACCCATATGATCTGCTCGATGATAGTATTTAGATTTCAATGGAACATAAATATACTCTCTCTCGAAAACATGATATATATGTAATGGAAAGTCATGTCTTCCCCCATGATAGCCCGATCGAACTTAACAATATCACATGCTACTCAAAACTATTCTAGGTTTTACATTCTAGGGGTGTGATTGTATATTTGTCAGTGTGACGTCACTTGGGGCCATATCCAGATCTCAAATTGAAAATATGCTTCTTAAAAAGGACATGCTTATTTCCTAAAAAGGTGTATGTCGTCTCAAAATGTTCATATTGTTCTCAATCATGATGCAATCTATCTTAACGTGTTGCACAGCATAAATGGCAATGTTGTTGTAATTAAACGCAACATTAAAAGGGTGGTGGAAAACGATGTCGGCGTCCTAACAAGAAGTCATATGATCCCACAGACAAGCATACTGACGGCATACTTCTAAATCATCACAAGAACCAAATGCGATCCCTGTGCTGATTTCTATCACAGAAAAACGATTTTATTGTAGCTGTTCATGTGATGAATATTGTAATCTGTATCTTTTTATACTCTAAAGAAATCGGTCCTCACTTGAAGGACCTATGGCAGCGGATGATCATCTGAGCAACATAATTTGAGCAGCTTGAATAAAATTCAACAAATGTTTTTGGAGCATTTGCTTTGTAGCTATTACTGCTGTTCAATTGCTGATCATAGCTGTTATGCCGCTGTTATTGTCTACTTACGGACGTTCCCCGTCCCAATAAATCAATGACAGAATTTCTGAAAATGTTACACAGATGTACCTCGGAAAGATACAAATTGTTTTGCGAAAACAATTACAAGGGGAAATGAACCCACTTCGGAGCTCGTAACGCCACTTATGGGCAATTTGTTCAAGTTTAAATACTACTATTACCAGATGCTGGTTAAGGAATTGAGTATAAACACACCATCATCGAGTACGTTTACTTAATCCCAAACTGCATTTACTTTGGTAGATTTATTTAGCAGACCAGAGAACGTTTCCCTAAAGAAAGAGGTATTTGTCTCCCAACCACACATACGACATACCAAAAGTGTATTGGAATCCCAAAATGCATAATACACCATACAAAGCTAGATTCATAGGTGGTTCTAGAAGCTGCATCACCAAGCTTCGTTCAACCCTGTTGACGAGGGCCTTTCAGCTTTAGATCTAATAGTCAGAGATATACAACGATCTGTGTCTTCAGGAAATATAATACCACCCACAACCACTAAAGCTTGTTACGATATAACGTATTTCCGATTGTATCGGCCAGTGTGAATAACAGAAGCATCCCAAGATCGGCTTTTTTTAAAACTCAACTACTTGGATAACGGGCTGGATATAATTAATTTACCACGAATCCTGAATGATCTAGAGGTACGCAACGCTGTCCCGAACAGATTTAAGTTCACAGAACCCCATGCTTTTCATATAAGTATACTAAATCTATAGCAATCAAAATATTCAACTACTCTGATTCTGTCAAGGACTTTGGCTGGAACTTATACACTTCTGGAGGCTATAGTTGGGATTGTGAATCGTCGAAATTTATCTATATCTTTATCTAGCTGTTAGCTGTCACTGATAACCCTGTTATGTTGAGTGATAATGACCTAAACACTCCTGGTGAAGGAGCATGAATATAAAGAACCGAGAAACCAGAAAGCCAACCAGAAGATATTCCTGACTGCACTGGAACGATACATTATTAAGTGGGCAAAGCGAGAAAAAGTTAAGCCTACAGAACTCGCTGATTGGCTAGATATCACCAGGAGCAAGATCGTTGAAAAATCTATAAATTTGACAGAAGTACCCTTTCCCAAGCAAAACAAGTAGTAAAAAATCGCAATTCACTGGAAGTTCTGGCAAATCTCCAGAGTAACATCGTAATAGTCCCAGCAGACTAAGCTCCGAATAATGCAATATTTATTTGTAAATATTACTGTTACCAGATGCTGGTTATGGAATTGGGTATATGCACAGCATCATCAAATACGTCTATTTACTCCCAAACTGCATTTACTCTGGAACATTTATTTAACAACCATAGAAAGTTTCTCAAGGAAAGCGGTATTTGTCTGCCAACCACTCATAACGATTTACCAACAGTATAATGGACTCCCAAAATGCATGAAACAAAGTTGATTCACAGCTGGTTCTAGAAGCTGCACCACCAAGCTTCTTTCAATCCTGTTGACGAGAGCCTTCAGGAGGTAAATTACAAGCGTCTAGTCCGTCATTCATAATCCAGCCGTCGTCCATTAGAGAATATCCGCGTCCATAATCCAAAGACCTATTCCATTTTCCACATAACAGTATTAGCACCAAATTCAAAAAGACAATCATAGTATATATAAACATAGGCTTGTTTCCTGCAAGAGAGAAGCGGTCAACAGTTTTCAATGATGCCGGCAAGACATCATGATGTTCCAGAAATATCAAATCCGTATCGCTGATCAGTATTCTGAATCCATAATATTCGTTATAGAGTCGTCATCTAAAAACAAGATGTATCTCAGTCACGCTTTGATTGTGACTGTTCATATGAGTACCATGAGGATCTTGAAGTACATGGGTTCATACGGCCCCTAGCCCGGGTTAAGCGGAATTAGACACAAGTTACGAAACGTAGCGCCATAGATCTTGCACGCTACGTTCGTATTTTTGCTATCAGCATGCGATATGTATCGCCAAATTTGAGAAACTTTGAGTGGAGGCGCTTGGTGGAATAGCCCTGTTTTATAAGTTTCTGCAACAATGTTTTGTGACGTTGATTAAAATCGTCACATTTAACACAGGATCTAGCAAATGCTACTAAGCGAGATATGTATACGCCATATGCAGGTCCCACTGGAATATTACTGTCCAGAAAGGGATAGTTTACGATGTCGAAATTGTAATCATCTCTTTTGTCATAAAGTCGACGAGAGAGAATGCCCGCTTCATTTTTATAGAGATAGAGATCTAAATAAGATGTGCCTGTAGGGCTATCTGTAGTTTCCTTCAAATCCAGTGAAGGTGGATATATATCCTTCACTGCGTCATTTAAATAGCGATTATCCACAGCGAGAAGATCGTCTATATAGCGTTTGGTGAATGAGAAGGACCGGGCTTTGAATGGATCGGTTTTTGAAAGCGCCTGCATATAGTCATATTCATAAGAGAACAGATACAGGTCGGCCAACAGGGGTGCCACTATTTCTAAAAACTCTGGCGTTGAGTGCATGTGGATATTATCAAATTCAAAATGTCATACGGAATAACTTCACGCGAAAGGACATACACCCTACATAAATTTATACACATGGCATTTAGCGACTCTCTATACAACAATTTATTGTCTTAGTTCTTTAATAGTGTCGGTTATCAAGAAAACTGATCTTAGATATAGTAATGTCAGAAGCCATAAAGCATTCTTTAGCTTTACTACATACAAGGGATATCTTTCATGGGATGTTTCGTTGTTTATAGAGTTACTTGAATATCTCGTTTTGAAACATTTCAATTATTCACCATAATATACAGTACCTGACAAATAAACTGTATGAAGTAAAACATTTGTGGCTAGAAAATCGACACAAGTTTTCAGTTTATGGTCTCACGGAAACGTGGCTTGACGAAACTGTTTCTGGAGAGGAACTGATAGTTAGCGGCTACCATAAACCCATTCGTCTTGATCCTGAAAACGGCGAGCATGGTGGTCTGCTAGTATATATAGCTGATAATTATCATTGCAGAAGACGAGACGATCTGAAACCAGATAACCTGGAATTAATATTTCTCCAAATTAACTCCCTCTGTACCGGCATTTTTAAGAGTTCCAAGCTGGTATCAACGCTATCATGAACATGAATGAAGCGAATATATACTTATCATCGCTTACATAGTTTCAAATATTGTACTCCAAGCTTTCGAACAAGATATAATATGATGAAAATATTTATCTAGAAAGTCTTTGTTTTTGTATGCCAACGACAGGCAATCATTGAACTATATTTCTATCGGTACAATTGTACCGATACGGTACAGAGAGGGTTAACCGAACAAGATCGAAACCTATACTACTGGTTTTTGTATATCGTTCCGAATATTTCATGCGATTCCCTGAATGGTGCTATCATTTTACCGAGTGTTTGGATAGAATAACTCAAGAGAACTGTCAGTGTATTATCTCTGGTGACTTCAATGTGGACTTGTTGAAGCCGAATGATTCTGAAACAAAGAGAATGTGCACATCGATGGAAATTATAGGATTTTCACAAATGATAACCAATCCCACTCGTGTAACTCCAACGTCTAGTAAGTACCCTGATAGGCCGTGTTTATACATCTAATCTAGTGAACATAAAAAACAGTCTATCGTGCCCTCGTATCGAACAAGTGACCATTTCCCGACATGCGTCACTAGAAAAATTACCAACGGTCAACCTAAATCACATACCAGAATCAAATACAGATCTGTGAAAAATTTCGATGCTGATCATTTCATACAGCATCTAGAGCGTGTGCCCTGGCATATCATAGAAATGTTTGACGATCTGAATGATGCTCTTGGTGTGTGGTTGGATTTGATTATGTCTGTGCTTGAAGAACACACAGCACTTAAAGAGAGGCGTGTTAAGTATGTGCGCCGACCAGAATGGTGAAGTGATGACATAGCCACCGCTATAAATTCACGGGATAAACGGACAAATCGATCAACCCTGATGAGTATAAACGTCAGCGCAACCTTGCAACAACGCTCATCAGAGAAGCCCGTGAAACATACTACAATGTGTGAATAACTTTTCAAATTCTGTTGATCATTACAAGCGTCTAGTCCGTCATTCATAATCCAGCCGTCGTCCATTAGAGAATATCCGCGTCCATAATCCAAAGACCTATTCCATATTCCATACCGATTTGAGGTCATTTGTTAACTCACGGAAAGATCCAGATACAGAATTCAATGTTCCTGAATTGACCATTGACTTTGTTACCAAACAGTTACAATCTTTAAACTGTTCTAAAAGTGTGGGTTTGGATGCACCACATGTCCTCAAGTTATCCGTACACGTGATTGACTCATCCTTAACCTACATTTAAAATTTTTGCACAGGAACTTTTGCAAATCCATGGAAATTAGGAAAGGTGGTGTCACTGCGCAAAAAGGGCCCAATCGATGAACCTACTAACTACAGGCCAATAAGTGTATTACCATCCCGTTTCAAGATACTTGAGAGACATATTCACAATCACTTCACGGAATACCTTGAAAGTCTCTCTCTTATATTTGAGAAACAATCTGGTTTTAGACACTTTCATTCATGTCAAACTGCGCTAACAAATCTTATTGACTCATGGTGCAGCAATGTTGACAAAGAAAATCTGGTGGGGGTTTTACTAATTGACCTGAGAAAAGCATTTGATCTTGTCAACCATGATATTCTTATTAATAAACTATCCATATATGGCTGTTCTCAGAACTGTATACAGTTGTTTAGATCTTACATGTCAGACAGATTTCAGAGTGTTAACTTCAAAGGACATGTATAACAATCTGCTGAACTTAATGTAGGCGTACCCCCAAGGATCTATTCTTGGACCACTGTTCTTTCTTTTGTACGTCAATGACATGCATTTATGTATAAAACAATCTGACTGTAGTATGTTTGCTGATGATTCCATCATTACCACTGTGGGTAAAACATTACATCAGGTGGAAACCCGATTAGAAGGTGATCTTGGGCTGGTGTCACAATGGTGCGACGATAAGAAAATGTCACTTCATGTCGGAAAAACAAAAACTATGCTTATCACCAATGCACAGAAACGATCAAAACTTAGCAGAAATGACTTACATATCTAATTAGACATCCATGTTATCAACAATATAACACAGAACACAGTACTAGGTGTCACGATTGATTGTAATTAAAACTGGTCAGGACATGTGAAAAATATTATTTAAAAAATCAATAGCAAACTCTACTTACTGGACAGACTGAAAACTGTCTTACCTTATTCTGCCAGAAAACAACTTTTAACTGTTTTATTTTACAACACTTTGATTACTTTGATTAATGTTTGGGGAAATTGCAATAAGCAAGACATGAATCTGTTAAATAGCTACAAAAACGTACCATTCTCGGTGCTGACTGTAACACTTCTTTCAAAGTTTTATATAAAAAAATGAACTGGTTCTCTATTGATGTTAGGTGCACGTTTAACACCGCAATTTTAATGTACAAATTTCATAATAACTTGTGTCCAAATATCTCCAGAATGTTTCTACCCTTGTCACCTCTCGTACAAGAGCAGGCTCGTCCGGTGTTCTCTGTTTTCCCATTTAGTGTGCACGGACACCATCAGACAGTCTCCCAGTCTCAATAGTTTCAAGAAAACCTGTTTTAAGTTCTTCATTGAAAATTTTAACAAATCTACTTAACTTTCTATGTTCAACCTGACATTTTGTTTAGCAATTATTAAACAGAATTATTGTTTTCTATCTTAAAAGTTTAACAAATCTACTTAATTTTTTGTTCGACCTTTCAGTTTTTATTAATTCGTACACTGTTTATTTTAGTATCCACTTAAATTGATCTCTATTTACATTATTATTATTGTTATTATAATTTTGTTTAGTAATTAATATACTGGATTATTTTAATTCAAACTGAAAAGTTTTAACAAATCTGCTTAACTTATTATGATAGACCTAATAGTTTCTTTTTAGTAATTCTTATGTTGAATTATTTTAGAAACGCTTAGTTTGATCTCTATTTGCAATGTTATTCTACTCCTGGTATGTATTGCTGTTTTAATTATTATCTTTGTTAATTGTTATAATACTCGACTTTCGTGTATAAAAGCCATGCTTATGAAATTATCGACTTTAAAGAAAGATTCATTCACTCATTCATTCATTCATACTAAATGTGCGCTCCAATGTTCTTTTATGAAATCTATTATACGTGAACTCTTGCAAAAAACGATCATTTCAAAGCTCGTACAATCTCATTCTCTAGGCCCTATATAGACTATCTTCTCGCTGTGGATTTTCGCTGTATATATGATGCAGTGAAGGATATATATCCACTCAAACTGAATTTTAATGAAATTACAGATAGCCTAAACGGCACATCCTAATTTGACCTATATCTTTATAAAATGAAACGGGTCTTCTCTCTCATCCACTTGACGACAAAAGAGATGATTCTATTTCGACATCGTAAACTACCCCTTTCTGGACAGCATCTGCTATATCCTTTGTGAGAAACTAGACCTTTTTAGTTTGGTGCTAATGATGTTATATGGAATAGCTCTTTATATTATGGATACGGAAATTCTTTAATGAACGACCTCTGAATATTGAATGACGGACTATACGCTTGTATTTTGCACATCACCTAACTACAATAAATGTTCTGTGTTAATATCCTCGCGGTCTATGCATTTGAAACTGGACCAGATCAAGCTGCGTTCCCTGTCTATTTCTCCAGAAAATACGTAAAACTATGAACGCCTATAGCAAATTGTTCCCTCCCAATAATCAAGAAGGTCCGATTAATTCACATGTTGCTTGTATAGCGAATAGACTAAAGACCGTTCTTGACTACATTGCCCACGAAGATCAGAAGGGGTTTATCTCGAGCAGATATATTGAAGAAAATATACGTATAATATATGACTTATTATTTGAAACAAATGATAGGGAAATACCTGGTTTGCTATTATCTATTGATTTTGAAAAGGCATTCGACTCGGTATCCTGGGACTTCATTAGCGAAATCTTGAAAACTTTAAACTTTGGTGAATGTTTTCAAAAATGGGTAAACATGTTTTGTACCAACATAAGTACAAGTATCATACAGAACGGTAACCTTTCGTCATTCTTTGCCCTACACCGAGGTTGCAGGCAAGGAGATCCGATTTCCCCTTATATTTTTCTCCTGTGTGCAGAAGTACTCGGTAGCATGATTAGAAACAATCAAGATATAAAAGGGATAAGTATTGGAGGTACAGAGTTCAAGATCAGTCAATATGCTGATGATACTCAGCTAATCCTTGATGGTTCAGAAAACTCCCTGAGGGAAGCTCTAATTTGCCTTAAAGATTTTTATGAATACTCAGGCCTTAAAATTAATGTCGAGAAAACAAAGGCAGTTTGGATAGGTTCGTTATCTGGCACGGACATAAAGTTATGCTGTGCTTGACTGGGTAAATGACTTTACTATATTGGGCATTAATTTTTCCACGGTAAATTTCCATGATATCTGGAAAATCAATTATTTATCTAAAGTAAACGATCTGAAGAGAGAATTACAAAAATAGAGACTACGAAACTTGACACTGCTGGGGAAAATTACTATTATCAAATCAAACTATTATCTAAGCTGATACACCTTTTTCTTGCCTTGCCTAATCCACCGGACAATGTAATAAAAGATATCAACTCCTTACTTCACAAGTTTTTATGGAACGCCGACCCAGACAGAATAAAAAGGACGGTGATTACAAGAGATAACAAATCTGGAGGGCTGAGAATGGTCAATCTAATACCTTTTATCCAATATCTGAAAATATCCTGGATACGACGTGTGATCTTGAGAAACCAAAAATGGAAAAAGTTATTCGATGCCGAGAGTTATGGAAAGCTGTGCAATACGGGAGCAGAATACACAAATACCACAATTAAGAAAATCAACAATCCATTTTAGAAAGATACATTGAAGGCATGGGGGGTTCTTCAGAGGAAAATAAAAAAGGACAGCTCATGGATTTGTTTAACGAGCCTATTTGGTTCAACTCAAATTTAAAACGCCAACATATGTTATTGGAAATTGGTATAACAAACAAATCAGATATATTTGGAACTTAATAGACTCGAACGGAAATATTTTAAATTTCACCAAATTAGAAAAGAATTATGACATACGCGGTATATACATGTATCTCGATTACAACCGACTTATTAAGAATATTCCAGCAGACTGGCTAAATAAAATAAAAGACGAGTTCAATAACATTCAAAAGCAATCTCCGCTATTCACTGTTTATTTTCAAACACTGGCAAGGCAAGAGAAAGGCTGTAGAGGCTTCTACGATATTTTGAACTTTGAGCTATTGAATCCCGATACGGCTATGGAAAAATGGGAGGGATATCTCAATATGAAAAACAAAATTCACTGGGATAATGTACACTCTTCAATTATCCACTGTACTAAATGCTCATCATTACGAGAGATTCAATATAAAATTCTACACCGAATACTGGCAACAAAATCTTTTCTACACAAAATAGGCTATGCCGAAGATGATAAATGTGAACGCTGTGGAAAAAATATTGAAACCCTCGAACACCTATTAATAGAATGTTTAAATGCAAAAATGCTTTCGGGGGATTTAGAAAAATGGCTTTCAAAAACGGCTAAGCTGAGGGGGTACATTACTTCAGACAAAATAATATTGGGGTGGGATAAAGACCAGTGTGCCCTCAACACGCTTATGCTGTTAACTAAGAAATATATCATTAACAAGTCCGAATCCAAAAAAACTTAATATACAGGCTCTATTGAATATTTTCTATAGTCACTACAAGGCAGAATGATATATCGCAAGAACAACACAGACAATGGATAAATTCAACAAAAGATAGGTAGAGAAAGTGACACAATGACAACGCACAACAGAAGAGCTTAGGAAAGTGTAACACTGTAGTATAAAGAGAGGAAATATATTAATATGTACGTATATGTTTATTTTTCAAAATAAGAGAAATTGTATCAATTATTAAGCAATCGTTGTTAAGCGCTCTTTGTTGTCATACAATGTATAATGTGTCTACAAGTGTGTAAGAGGATTACATTGAAAATGAATAAAAATATTTAAAAAAAGCAACTTTGTTTAGAGTTCCAGAACAGATAGACATATTTGTCTTCTTTTTTAATAAATGAAAATGGAGGTCACCGAACTCATCTGAGCTCTGAAATCGCCCGATGCGTCATTACAATTTTGACATCGTAAACTATCCCTTTCTGGACAGCAATGTTCCAGTGGGACCTCTGCATATGGTGTATACGTTTCTCGCATAGTAGCATTTGCTAGGACCGTGTTAAATGTGGCGATTAAAGTCAACGTCACAAATCATTATTGCAGAAACAGGGTTGTATCACCAAGCGACTGCATTCAATGTTTCTCAAATTTGGCGATACATATCCCATGCTGATAGCAAAATACGAACGTAGCGTGCAAGACCTATGGCGTTACGTTTCGTAATTCCGCTTAACCCGGGGCTAGGGGCCGTACGAACCCATGTACTTCAAGATCCTCATGGTGTTCTCTAGATGACGAATTTACAACGAATATCATATGGATTAAGAATACTGATCAGCGATACGCTAACATCTATCATTATAGGCCTTTGGTCTCATAGTAACTAGCAAATATTTCAATCTTGGTGCCTAGGGAAGCATCACAGAAAGTTTGGTGCCTATGTCCGGTGTATCTATGTCCGGTGTGTCTTCTTCAACTTGCCAAGCTATCCCACAGAGAAGTGGTCAACAGTTTTAATGCAAGACAACATGATGTTCATATCGTCAAAACCGTATCAGGAACCTCTTTCCTTCAAAGCCGTTTTCTAGAGAATAATGTGTCTTAGTCACGCTTTGATATGACCAATAGGAAGATCACAAGATACGAAACAATCGCCAGAACTCCTGCACTCAAAGATGACAGCTTTTTTCACCGGTGTCTCGCACTTATCACCATAAATAAGCCGTTCGCCCAGAACGATAGATTGATTGATAATACCAGATATATTATCATTTAAACTAGACAAAGGAGTATTCATACATATTCGCTGATGATTATGTAATAGCAAGTATCATAGAAAATGTGTAAGCTCTGTTGCATTATTCGCCTATTTATACATCTATTTCCCGGTTTTACATCATCAGAGCTATTTATTTTATCAAATATCAAATCCTTGAAATACATTTTCCCAAAACCAATGGTGATTTTTGGTGGAATTCTCGAACATTTCGAACATATGGGCGAAAGCAATTAATGTGGTGTATTTGATCGCAGTTTGGAAACAAATCTTGGGAGGTTTCACACGAATATATCCGGGTCATGCACGTTTCATATGCAACCTAACTCTTCTTTTACATTTACAAAGCCCTCTTCTTGAATATGAAGCTCTCAGCATTCAATTTTCTATATGTATCAAACTAAAGGTATAGTATTTGCAAGAGAGAAGCAATCAGGTGTTTTCAATAACTTCGAGTTTACGGTAAGTCAGACGACTACAATTTGGACACTTTGAACTACCCCCATTCTGGATAGCAATATTCCGTATAGTATTTCCTATATCATCTGAAAAATGATTTCAAAGAACGTAGATAACACTATTGCAGAAACTAGCAATAATATCAGGTAGTGACATAAACAGCGTCGACTAACGTTTGAAATTGGGCTTTCGTCTGTTTTTGACTTTCCGTAGACATTTTAGCTTGGGATATTTTAATATAGCCAACATTGGACACCATGAAGCAAAACGAATCTAATGTTTTCAAAGTTAGAATATCTCTCGTGATATTATATCGAAATAGTTTTGGCTCAAGTTGTCATATATTTAATACTAAACGTCAGTCGACGTTGGTTTACGTAACTTTTCACTTTCAACGTTAATAATAAAAACAAACTTGAGTATTTTTTTCTGTTGGAAACGCCAAATTGTGCCAAATTGAAGACATTAATATTTGGCTTTACTAAAGTAAAACTTAAGGGGCTCAAGGGAATCGCATGTTAACGTAACTACTTTCTCTTAATTTTTTCCAACTGAACCTTTTGCATGTAACAGACCAAATGAGAGATGCCCAAACTAAAGGAAAACTTAAGGGGCTTAAGGGAATAGCATGTTAACGTAACTACTTTCTCTTATTTTTTTTCCAGCTGAACAGTTGTAATAGACCAAAAAAGCTAACAAATGAGAGAATCGGCATGAAAGAAGGCGCTTGAAAAACTCTTTGGCGTTCTTCAAACCAACATTTTTCATAGAAGACGGGCAAGAACAAGGTAGAAATTATTATTACATTCTTATCAATTCCTAACACATGTTGAAAAAATAAAATTTTGCTAGTCTCCGAGATTTTCTTAGTTGAACGTTTTTCTCAGTTTTTCTACCGCCATAACCCAGAAAAATGGTGATGGCACATGAGCTTTTAAGTGTGATGAGACCAGTTCATCGCCTTTTCAGGGTGATCAACAATGAGTGTAAATCTTATGCCATCGTCTTTTAGGTATACGTCATATACCGTCACTTCCGGGATGCTACTGTCCAGAAAATGTTAGTTGATAATGTTCAACTTGTAACCATCTTACTTGCCGTATATCTGAGATCAGACTTTTTTATAGAGATATAGGTCTATATATGGTTTTTATCTGAGCTATATTAAAATATTTCCGCCTTCGTTTTTGCTGTGTAACACTCATTCTGCGTTTAGCTAGAGGGAATTTCCATCAGCACAGTCGATAGAGCGCTATAGATTCGTAAGCCAGAGGCTGAGCGCTCGAATCCCGCTCGGACTTCTCCTCAACCTTTACAGTTGTATTGAGGAGCATGGTCTCATCCGAATCAACTGGAATACCATCGAACCTAATATGGGCATTTACCCGATAACGTGAGACCAAAGCGGAAAGTGTCGCTCGCAAACAAAATATCTCTTCATAATCCCTACTTCAGCGGCCATTCATAATAAACTAAATGATTCACTTTGTCTGTGGATGGAATACTTGGAAATATTGGTGATGTGTCGATGTGGAATATGGGAAGATGAAACGTGAGAAGGTTATAACTGGAATGGTTCGGAGACCATTTCTCATATCCAATGAGACTATATCCTGTGTGATCATCTTGGATCTACGGCTGCGATTATATATATTGCCTTCATGTAAGGAAGGGATATATTCATATTGTTTATGCCACCTGTATATGCTGCGTTTAATTATAAATACTGTGAACTTCTAGACAACATGAAACCACTCAGTCTTTTACCAACACACGTACTTGCTATGAATAAGGTATTTTATTTCGCTTTCATGGAAGATACCTGTAGTTCGGCCGTACTCGAATGATGTACGTCGGTATCATTGAAAACTGTTGACCGCTTCTCTCTTGCAGGAAACAAGCCTATGTTTATGTATACATGATTGTCTTTTTGAATTTGGTGTTAATACTGTTATATGGAATATTGAATAGGTCTTTGGATTATGGACGCGGATATTCTCTAATGGACGATGGCTGAATTATGAATGACGGACCAGACGCTTGTAATTTTCAACACTGAACACGATTGCAAACCAATAACGCTATAACATGTGCTAGCGTAAGACCGTTACGTACCCTTTTTACTCTCCCCTTACCGTATCCTCTACATGGGATCCTTTACCAGAAATCTTTTGTTAATTACTCATTGATTTACAAGTATATTTCTGCTGCAAGTACTGTATCATGAGGCATAAAAAACAATAGTTCATTTCCTGCCAATTTTGTGCCTTCATGTACCTGAAATTCCAGATGAGCAGATAATCCCTTTTCCATTGTTTTTCTTTTTAAATCTAGGATATACATGTACACAAGCTCTGCAAGAAAATGTTAAAAAAAGATGGCGGCCGCTACGGTAACAGTTTTGTACGGGGACGCCATAATGCTGCCCACTCCAGGCTCCCATAACGGTGAAATTCAAGTTCAAGGTAGAGTTAACGAAAAGAAGCCGACTGAAATGTCAAGGATCAAAATTTCGTACCCAATGCACAGACTACATGCCAATCCATAATGCTGTATTTTTTAAAAACTATCATATATCACGCGGCTATCCAAAATGAGAATAGTTAGATAGATGCTAGGGTGCATTTCAGTATTGTATTGATGAATCGCGATATGACTGAAATAATATTGAAAGCGACTTTAAATCCTATTCACTCTCTCACTCACTTGTATCGATGAAATTGTCGTCAGACGCATCATCGGGAGCCTGTACTTTTCATTTGTCTGTTGGCAAGAGTAATGTGTGCTTCAACTTTGAAAGGTGATAAGAATTGTGCAATACTCAAGAAGGATTTAATCTGAGTGTTTAACAGATCTGTTCTAAGGGTGATTTAATCGTGCTCCGTGGTCAACTTCTTTCTTGTGATCAGTACTTCATTTTCAATAGTTTTTCACGGTCTTGCAGGTCTTGTAGTGTATTAACACGTGCTGTATATCATCTATCTGTATATGCAATGTACAGTAGATAGCACTGAAACCCGCAATGTGGACTATGAAAATACGTCATCTATCTAGCTAAGACGAATGAGAATGTTCACTCTATTAAATTTTAGGTGTCAGAATTTCTGCTTCAATAGTTTTTGGCTACTCAAGCTGTCACGATGCTTAACGGTGACGACCTAGTTTCCAAAAATCGCTCAGTCGACAGGTATAGGTCAGTTTTGTTTTACCACTCACAACAACGGAATCTTGTAAATAGATTGCTATTTTGTATATCTGCACTGCGGCATGACTCTAGGAAAATTAATGTTTAGTGCTTCACGGCAGGTCAATCAGCTTTGTTACAACTGACCGAATTATAGTACTCTTACTGAGCCTAGTCTCTGGGATGCATTACACACATTAACTGTGCAATAGCGTCACCACCACCAGTATGTGCTGTTTTGAACGTAAAACAACAAAATTAATTCGGTTAGCATGCAAATCATTACATCTATTGAGACATGAACAATGTTTTACTTATGTTTATAAACGCTTACTTGCCTTGAAAAATAAAATGGTTTAAAGAATTGGTGCTCATCGTCTTTGCATATCCCGGTGGACATGTTTCCTACCAAATCTAATTTTCAAAGCTATGCCTGTATACGTAGTTTTGGTTTACAAATTATATGTCAATGTGAAGCCAGGTATTAAGTTCTACATTCTGTAGCCATTGTCCATGTAGCCATTGTCCGTGATCATAATTAACGTATTTTTCCCCATGATACTTCAAACGAGAAGACATGTTCATGCATTTCGCATGTGTTTCCCGAACATACTGATAGTATATGAAACCATGGATAACATTTCACAATGTCTACTTGAAGCAAGGTAAACTGTCACCTATACACAGGGGTTTCGCTACTATATAGCTTCTGAACTTGAAGGTGGCCATCTCGTCTAATCCCACTGAATATACATTCGATTCTCGAACAAAATCAGCACATTATTTCTTATGAGATTTTCATATCAAACTCATGAAGAGCATGCATTTCACATGAATTTTCCAAACATATCCAAGGCAAGGGAAAACTTCCATATCATCAATAAAATTTCAGAATAAATACTTTGGGCCGACTATCACAAAGGAACAAAGGATGAAAACCAATATTTGGTGATCGTTGGCGCTCCTACCTTCCAAAGTCATCCGGTCTAATACAGTGATCGGAATATTCCACGGACTCTCCAAGCGAATTCGCGAATGTTCTGAAGGTAAGTTCGCACGCGGTCATACAATTTACCTTACAACGCATACAAGGGAAGTGGGAAGAGGTGCCGACATTAACCGCTATTTGGCCCTTTATTCGTATCTGTAACTGATTAAGAGCTATCTAGAATTTTTACATGCGAAAGGGATCTGCATTTTTTTTCAAATATCAGGACATATCGATATTGGAAAAAGGTCATTATTGTCTGTCTCACATTTCGAAGGTCTCAGATTTTCGGCAATATATTGGGGTCAATAATAGCAGTGAAATTACGCATGTCATCTGAATATGATTTATGTATTTTTATCCTGAAATGTCCTGAATATCCAACCAAAGCGTGGGTCAAATTGCTTTGAACATACAGGTGAAGTATTCGAGATTTTCCTTCTTAATAGATTTCTTTAAAATTTCAGAATAAAAATGCGCAAATTACATTGAGATATTTTGCGAAATTTCACTACTCTGAGAAATGTGCATGGTTCTGATATATTTCGACCATGGACTAATATCCTGGTCCTTCCAGGAAGGTAATAAATAATCGCAACTTAAATCTAAGAATACTTTCGTTGAATATGAGAGATGGTCTCCGACCCATTCCGGGGATAACCCTCCCACACATCGTCATCCCATATTCCACATCCATCCATCACCAATATTTCTAAGTTGTTTATACAGAGACAAAATGAGTCATCACGTTCATTGTGAATGACTGCTGAAAGTAGGCATTATGAAGAGATTTTTGCGTGCAGCACTTTCTTCGCTGTCGTCTTACATTTTTCGAGTAAATGTCTTTTACTGGTTCGATACTATCTGAGTTACCTCTGGTGAAATAATGCTCGTTCATACCATACAACAGAAGGAGGTAAATTTATGATATAACCCAATTGTTGCTCAGACATTTAAACGCAACATTAAAAGGCTGGTGCAAAACAATGCCGACGTACTGACAAGAAGTCATATGTCCCACAGACAAATACACTGACTACGTATTACTAAAGCATCACAAGAACGAAAGTGATACCTGCGACGATTTATATCCCAGCCACGCTTTCGTTGCAGCTTTTCATATATGAAACATCTCCTCTCCGGTCGACTCTACGACAACAGAAGGATTGTTCATTTGTTGATAATAAAAGAAAAAAAGGAAGGAAAATACAACAAAACAAGAAACAGAACATTTGCGATTACGCATGTGGTGAACTACCAATAAACCGGTATACTATATTATTTTGTGGCACAGGTCACGTTTTTCCCGAGCAGTCCGAAATCTCTTAGTTTCTGTAACGAAACGTCCCACCGATTTGTGGATTTTACTAGCAATTTTTAATTTAAGAATTGAATAATTTCATGTTAAGGCCGGCAACGAAGGCGCGATAAGGGCCTAGAATTTGCTTCCGTTTGCACTTTGAGCTGAATAATTTCTGAACCTGTAGGACTCAAGTGAAGGATATGTATGTTAACCCAGGGGTGGCAGGCCGAAGATTCTTTTGGGAATAAGGTAGCTACGGCGATTTTGCAGTGGACGGCAGTGATACTAGTTTTGCTGTAATATGTGGGCCAACTGAATATGTAATCATCTGTTCATAGTTGGAAGAATCAAAACGATAAATGGTTTGCACCAAAATAAAGCTCATACTTTCCGCAAGAGAATGAAAGTATTCCAAAAAGCTTAGAAAGATTTTTGGAGTCACAGTGACGTCCCGGGAGAGCCGATAATTTGGGGCGCAGTCTTAGGATGCAGATAAGGCGCAGGAGGAGGGGGGGAGGGGCGAGGGGGGTCGCAGTTGGGCGCAATTAGAGCGTAATTGGGGCACAGTTAGGGAGCGTGGAATACAGTATTTATAAATCGAAGACGCAAATAAGGTGAAAGATGCTTTATTTCATCTACCTCATCTAATTAAGTCTAATTTTACTTGGCAGGTACATATTATCTTCATCTAAAATGTGCATTCATGACTTGAATTATATTTATAAGAAAAAATAGTATGTACTACAGTCAGCTGTTGTGGAATTGGTGCATTAGAATGCGATCTGACACTATTGCTCACCCTTCCTTGAGATTTTGTTTTCAAATTTCTTCTACACACATCTAAAACTGTGTACATTACTCACTGGCAGAAAACAGGCATGAAATTTTCAAAGTTTCTGAAAACCAATATGTCCTTTGTTAATATCAGCCAATGAGATAAAGGTCATATGACAATTTTGACTAATCCGATAACAGTTAATTAAACACAGATAGGGCGCAATAAGGGCGCCGTTGGGGCGCAATCAAGGCGCACTCTAAGAATAATAACACGATGTACATGTGGTATGCATAAGGAGAAATATTCCTTTTAAGCAAAGCCTGAGATATTCAGAACATTCTGTCCTATAACTCCTTTAAAAAATTATAAAGTCAACATCACGAATTCCCTCATGTATTTCACTCTTATCACGAATATTAAATATTTTACCAAGTCAACACATTTCGAAATGTCGGTAATCAAACATAAACTGCTGAATCAGGAAAGTTCAAAATTTATTTACATGTTGATGCTAGAAGGTCGGAAAATCAAGCCAGAGAATAAACAAATTAAATGGCAAAACGATTTGGAGAAATCGCGCAGGGAGCGACATTTCACCGGCGAGAAATTTATAAAAAAAAAATGGAGCTTAAGTCTAGAAGTAAAACAGCAATATTTTCAGTTTCAAGTCATCCATAGAATATAGTTAACTCTTAAATAATTCATCACTTAAAATGAGGAAAGGGTCTACTCGAATAAATGCACAGTCTTCACAAATAACACAGAAACAATTATTCATCCATTCTGGACGTGCAGGCTTGTGAAAAAAGATATTTTGGAAAACATTCAGCGTTGGCTATAGAAGATTTGAATATGCCTCGATATAATATTTGCCTTACTGATGTAACTCTCAGACACATTGTTTCGCTGAGTCATATGGGCTTGGCTGTAAAAACTTACATATGCAACCAAGGTGGGCACCCTCCAAAGCTCATATCTTGAAAATTATCAATTTAGAAACAAAACTATTGATTTTAACAATAACTCCAACAAATTGAATGGCATCTCTTTACTAGGTTCAGGTAAAACATTGAACAGGTGGACTGAAAGCGACAATGCCATAGTTTTTATAACGTTAACTTTACCAGTTGGCGTAAGAGTTCTTTTTGTCAGCTTCCTAACAGATTATTTTACTGAGGTCCTGGTGAAACCCAATTACAAGAATGTGGAAACGACAGGGTTATGAATTGATCATATAATGAGGACATGACTTGACAGCCTTTCTTTGCCTCTATCCAGATAATTCTGGATATTTCCACATTCAATTTCAGACCTGATTTAGAAACAAATCATTAATAGCGTCCATATAGCTCTTCGTCTTCTTCGTAGATTAATATAAGTACAAACGAACTGATATACTCCCAGAGAATCTAAATACGGCCGGTAAACCGTCCGCACCCGGAGACATTTTACATTCGTTTGACAGCATCATAACTTTCCGTTATTGCTAAAGATCCCTCACAACTCTTTGATCGTCGGGTGTTAGTTTAAATTCGTGTAAGAAATTTTTTTCGTAAAACAATCTAAATTCTTGTAATCCAGTCACAGATACGAGGAAAGAGACAAAGGCCTGTTAAATGTAACACGCCAGGTAAATTGAGTGATCCAGAGAGAACTTACCCAATACTTATCATCATAACCTCAAACCCCATCTAATAAATCAGTGAACAAATTCACCTTACCATAAGCGCCTCTACATGGAAGATTCGTCTTGAAGTATTCAAACTCTCAAAGTGCAAATTCTCCTACGACGTTGAATATGAGTACTTATCCCATTAACAGGGTAAAATTGATATTTTTGAAAAATACCATCATAACAATAAATCCGCTAAAATTTACTACATATATCCTTTCGTTTGGGCTGATCAGGGTTTCGTATGCCTTCAGAACATTCGCGACTTCGCCTCGAAAGTCGGTGGATTAGAGCGGCTGGCCACATTCATGGTAGGAGAGCCAACGATCACCAAATGTGGATTTCCTCCGTTGTGTTTATAGGCGATCGTCCACCTTGCCTCAAGTAGAAAACTTCAAATTTTATTTATGAAATAGCAGTTTTAAAGTTTCCCTGCCTTGGGTATTTTCCGGAATACTCCTGTGAAATGCATATTCAGATGGAATATGATTCAGATATTGACATGGAAGTCTCATGAGAAATAGTACGATTCTTTCGAGGGAGAGCGGACATTATTTATGGACAAGATATACAGAGTTTTAAATATATGGACCTTGCCTAGCGCGCGCTCGCGTGATCGGAAATATTCATTGCCTATACGTTCGATATGCAAATCAAAACGTCATCTCGGGAGTTCTAAACCCGGAAATGCAAAACATAAAATATTGGGAAAAAGAAACCAGGAAGGTCTCTATAATCTATGTCCTCGCATTAATTAGCATATTATTTATAAACTTAAACTACGGTATACAGCCTCAGCTTTGAAACACATATTTTGGTAGGAACCATATCTTCCAGGAAATACAAACACGACGAACACCAACTTTTCAAATGTGTTTATTCTTAAAAGTGGTAATATATCGCTCATGTTTCAAGACGTGATGAAGTTTAATGTCTTTTGTCAAGAACGATTATTTTGGTTGTTTTTCAAACAGAATAAATATTAGTAACAGTATAGCATAGTTAGTGCTTGTAATGCATTCAAGGGTCTTTCCGACAAGAGGGGCGATGATAATGTTTACTTAGTTAATGACCTTTGTCAGAATATTATTAAAGCAACTTGACAAACAAGCCTATACCACAAGATGCCTCCATTTGAAGTTTATCAAATTCTCTGATAAATGCCCTACACTGACGGCAAAATAGGATCGCAGAGTGGAAGCCCAACTCCGAGTAACCCGGTGATAGAGGTATTTTTTTTTTACATCTGCATCATGTTCAAACGAACAATTACAATCAAAGCGTGACTGACATACATCATACACCAAAACACGACTTAGGATTCCTTTATCATGTCACATCGTTTCCTACGATTGTCGCAGGATAGAGGTATTTATCTTCCAACCAATCCCAACGACACACCAAAAGTCTACTAGACACCCAAAATGCATAAATCACCATACAAAGCTGGATTCATAGCTTTTTCTAGAAGCTGTAGCACCAAAATTCTTTCAACCCGGTTAACGAGGACCCATTTTGGGAAAAGTATTGCACCACTATTCTAAAAACTCTGGCGTTGAGTGTATGTGGAAACTTAAAATGTCTTACGGAAGAACTTGATGCTAGATGTCACATACCGTACAGATATGTATCCACATGGGATTTCTCGACTCTCTATACCACAATTCCTCATCAGGATATTATTGATATTATTAAGTTCATTAATAGACTGTGTTCAAGAAAACTGATTTCTGATATATTAATATCATTCATGGGATGTTTCTTAGTTTATAGAGATGCTTGAATTTCTCATTAAAAATATCTATGTGAAATTTGGCAACACAATATATCAACAGCATATAGGTATTCCAATGGGAACTATTTGTGCACCCCTGTTGACTGACCTATATCTGTTCTCTTATAAATATTATTATATGTAGGCATTTTCAAAAGCCCGTTTCTTCTCATTCACCAAACGCTATATAGACGATCTTCTCGATGTGGAAAATCGCTATTTTAATGACGCAGTGAAGGATATATATATCCACCTTCACTGGATTGAAGGAAACTTCATATAGCCCTTAGACAAGTGACGAAACGTACCGCGATAGATCTTGCACGCTACTCTCGTATTTTGCTATCAGCACGCGATATATATTGCAAAATTTGAGAAACTTCGAGTGGAGGCGCTTGATTGTATAGCCCTGTTTTACAAGTTTTACAAGTTTTTGCAATAATCAACGTCACATTTAACACAGGATCTAGTAAATGCTACTAGGCGAGACATATATATATACGCCATATGCAGGTCCGTCTGGTATATTACTGTCCAGAAGGGATAATTTACAATGTCGAAATTATAATCATCTCTTTTGTCGTAAAGTCGACTCGACTTCATTTTTATAGAGATATAGGGAGCCATCTGTAGTTTCCTTCAAATCCAGTGAAGGTGGGTATATATCCTTTACTGCGTCATTTATATAGCGGTTATCCACAGCAAGAAGATCGTCTATATAACGTTTCTTAAATGTGTAGGAACGGTCTTTGAAATAATCTGTTTTTGAAAGTGTCTGCATCTAGTCTTATTCATGAGAGAACAGATATAGGTCAGCCAAAAGGGGTGCACAATTAGTACCCATTGGAATACCTATACGCTGTTAATTTTACATAGATATTATTAATGAGAAATTCGGGCAACTCTATAAACGAAGAAACATCCCATGAATGATATCCCTTGTATGTAGTAGAGCTAAAGAATGCTTTATTGCTTCTGATATTAATATATCGGCGATCAGTTTTTTTGAGCGCTGATAATATTAATGAACTAAGACGGACAATAAGGTTCCGATGAGAGATTGTAGTATAGCGAGTCGACAAATTCCATGTGGATACATGTCTGTACGGTATGTGAACTTTAGCATCAAGTTCTTCAGTAAAACATTTTGAGTTTTCCAATATCCACATGCATTCAATGTCAGAGTTCTTAGAAATAGTGGCGCAATACATTTCCCAAAATGCTTTCACCTCCTGAAGGGCCTTCGTCAACAGAGTTGAAAGAAGCTAGGTGCAACTTCTAGAGCCAGCTATGAATCTATCTTTGAATGGTGATTTATGCATTTTGGGAGTCCAGTACACTTTCGGTATATCTTTATGAGGAGAAGACAAATACCACTTTTTGTGGAAACGTGATGTGGTTGTCAAATAAACATTCCAGGGTAAAGGCAGTTTGGGAGTAAGTAGACATATTCGGCGATGGTGTGCTTATATTCACTTCCTTAACCAGCATCTGGTAATAGTAATATTTACATACGAATATTATATTATTTGGAGCTTTATCTGCTGGGACCATGGAGATTTACTAGAACTTCTTGCGAACTGAGGTTTCTCAGTACTTGTTTTGCTTGGGGAGGGGTACTACTGTCAATATGGCGGATTGTTTCAAAGACCTTGTTCTTGGTGAAGTCCAGCCAGTCAGCGAGTACTGTAGGTTCAACTTTTTCTCGCTTTGACCACTCAATAACATAGACTTCCAGTGCAGTCATGACTATCTTGTGGTCTGCCTTCAGGTTTATTTTTCTCGGCTCTCTATAATTAGGTCTCTTTATCGGGAATGGTTTTAGGTCCTCATCACTCGATATATCAAGGTCACCAGTCACAATATGCTTGCATGGTGTATAGATAAAGTTCGATGATTCACAATCACAAGTATTGCCTTCAGACGTGTATAAGCTCCAATCACACACATTGACAGCATTAGAGTAATTGAATGTTTTGGTGGCTATAGATTTAGTATACATATATAAAATGCAAGGATGTTCTATAAAGTTTAAATAGTTTGGAACAGCGCTGCGTACCTCTGGATCATTCATGATTCGTGGTACATTAATAATGTCCCGTCCTTTATCCAA